>CAJVSB020000776.1:0-18459 GCA_911865555.2 Thlaspi arvense
ATGGTGAGGAAAGAGAAGTTTCGGAAATGGGTTGTCACAGAACTTGAAACAAAGCATCGTCACCCGTTGGGGATACCTGCTGGAAAGGGACGTCGAGCTGCAATTCAGGCAAGGCCACAGGTTAGCTCTGAAACTAATAGACTAATACCAACATCTGTAATTTTATACTAGGACATGACATTCTTTTCAACCATGCAATAATATGTGACTTTCAAATTTTATTCTTCCCACCCCCTTGCTCTTCTTGAGTGTAATAAATGTTTTTTCATTAAGTAGAGGATTATAGGTTATTGATGATGTTTGCTAGAAATCCTTTTACTTGTTTGTGTTGCTTATAATATAATTGAAAACGTTTTGAGATATTTTTTTTATTGAATAAACTAGAATTTCAAATCTGTGCTAACGATGTAATTGTTTTTGAAAAGCTTTGTAGCTTCTATTATGAGCTACTCCATTGTGTATAGTGTAAATCTATCTGAGGCATTAAACTGAATTCACCAAATGGCAGTTCAGTTGTTTGGAAATTACATATGTATGTGATTAATTTGTACACCACCGTAGTATCTGGAGGCAGTTCAGTCAGGCATAGTAAAATATAAAAGTTTACCATCTAAAAATAATGCTGAAAACACTCACAGAAATATAGGAGAGACTGAAAGATTAATCAAATGTAGTGAACATATCTAGATCTGCACATTTACAGATAATAACAGGGTCTATTTTATTGTGTCTTGCATGTCTCTTGCATGGTTCTAGCCATAGTTACTGGGAACGCGGTTTGTTTCAGTTTGTGGTACTAGTGCGAGACGTGATACGTTACTTAAGTTAATCGGTACGTTATATGGTATACTTGATTTTTTTTACATGGGACATAACATAGTAAATATAAAGTGTATATTTAATTATAATTTTTAATTTAAGTTATTTTTTTATTATTTTATTTTTTTCATGTACTATAATAAATATAAAGTCTACGTTAAATTATAATTTTTAATTTGAGTTATTTTGTTTTATTATTTTATTCTTTCATATACTTTTAATCAATATACTTAAAATTAATAAATATAAAAAATTTTGAATCATATTAAAATGAAAATTACAGGTGATATAATTGTTAAAAAAAGATAATATAAATTACTAGAAAAAATGGGTGGTGATGTGTTTTCAATTTTAGATGATTG
Source organism: Thlaspi arvense (assembly GCA_911865555.2). Classification (NCBI taxonomy): domain Eukaryota; kingdom Viridiplantae; phylum Streptophyta; class Magnoliopsida; order Brassicales; family Brassicaceae; genus Thlaspi; species Thlaspi arvense. The sequence goes on from CAJVSB020000776.1 coordinate 1,182, forward strand.
TAAATTTAAAAGAAATAAAAAATAAAATGAAGAGGTGTCACAAGTCTTGAGCCACAACAGAAGCACCCGAGTAGTTTAATTACAATAGGAGAGGGGACTCAATTGAAAATCATAAAACTTAAGGGTACTGATTTGAAGGGGAAAAAAAGAGGGGCTTGATCCAGTTTAGATATTCCTTTTTCTTATTTTCTTTTCTTTCTTTTTTTTTTTTCTCTTCTTCTCCCCATATGCCTCTCACTCTTCCATATTCTTCTTCCCTTTTCTATTTTCCCCTTCATCTTCTACGCATGTCATAGCCGATCTGTTCTTGCGGCACCGATCAGTGTTGCTATCTACAAATTGAAACAGGAAAACAAGGGGAAGCTGGGGCCTCCCTTGTGGAGAGAGAAAGCGAAGAAGAAGAAAAATAAAAGTGTACTAGAGAGCATCTTGGGATGAATTGAAACAAAAATAAACTGCAATCTGGAGTGCACATCCCAGATCATGATTTAAGGGGGTGCTGAACGAATTTGGTAACTATGGCTCTGGCACAAATATATGATTAAAATAAATATCTGGTGAATTGAAGGTTATTAAGAGACTTTTTCAATGATCTTCTTAGGGAATGGACTCATGCTCAGGTGAAAAGGATATTCTTTTAGGTCTTGTTTTCTTTATTGAAATTTTTTCATCACAAAATCTTTCATATAATGTTGTGCTGGTGGAAAATTTTTTTAGTTATTTCTTAAGGTACCTAGTAAAAATTTTCATAACTAATTTTGTTGTTTCCTAATGGTATGAACAACATGCCAATGCCATTGCGTGTAAAAATCCTGGCCATCCAAAGAAAGCAAACAAAAAACCCAAATTCTGATTTATTTGCATCCAAAACAAAGAGCACTGAGAGATTTCAAAGAGTTTATATATATATATATATATATATATACACACTTTATGAATGACTGGTTGTAGCTATCATTGACTTCATGTTTTTAAAATCCTAATTTATTCCTCAAAAAATTTGTTCTTAGCATCTTTCTTCTGTATGTAAGATGAGAAGGATAAGAAAATTCGAGAGTTATTTGCAGAGCTTCACTGCACAAACCAAAAATTGGCCGAGTGCCGAAAGCAATTGGATCTGGTTTTGAAAGACTTGAAAAATCATACCAACCACCTTACAAATAGTATCCAAGAAATAGCTCAAAATATGAAAGAAGTTGAAGAAGAGGAAGAAGAGCAGTTATAGCAAAGTCAGCATGTAGGATTTTGGTAAATATCATTCATTTCTTTCCACTATTTGAAACATTTTGTCTACAATTCATAGATTTATGTGTATGCACATACGTTCATGGCAAGGGTAGCTGCGTTGTGGAGAAAAATGATGTTTTGGATCTGCACCACGCTGAGTGAGGAAATTCAGCCAAAACTGCATTAGAAACTGCATTAGAAGAACTTGGCACTGTACATGAATGTCGAATTGATGAGTGGAAAGAATGAATGATGGAGTAACTAAAATCCATTCTCTTTTACCTTTCACTTTATTTGGCCTCAACATAACATAGAATAGAAATTTTTTTTCATATATTGTATTTTTCCTTCTATTTCCCCTTATCTTTTATCCAGAAGAAAGACATTAGCATGCAAAAATTCCAATGGCCGAACTTAAGGTTTAACCATTTTATTAGTTATAATGTAGTCAATGTGGCTATTTATACAATATTCCTGTTCCTAATTCATCTCTATTCCTGACTTGCATCAAGCGGGTAGGGGTTCTTACACAAGCGATTATTGTCAAGCAGAAGCCAAATCCCTATCATTTGTGGCCTTGGATTGTCGTCCAATCCGTGATTCCGATTAGAAAAATTACCCACATGACAGAGGAGATTTTTGTCTTCTAGAAGTTGGGACCGGACGTTTGGAGTCTAAAGATTGAGCTTTTCTGTAGTCTTGGATTGGACTTTGGCGCTTCGGAAGTCTTGGCTGTCGAGATTGCCAGTAACTTACCACAATACCCTCGACATTGCTGTTTCAGATCCGGTGAGGGTCATGTTTTGCTGAAGTTTATACTACTACAGCCATTGGGGTTTTGATCTTGATTATGGCAGTTGCTGTCGCAACGTATGAATGTAGCTGTTGGTGAGCATTCCACCAATGGCGGTGTTGATGACGTTAGATGAGGGCTATTGATGTCCTGGATTGGACCCGATTTGAACCCAATGCACTTGGACGATCAGGTCCACGGATTCAATAATTCAAACCGGCAAGATTTTATCAGACTTGCTTGCGATTTAAATTTTAAAATAGAGAAAAATGAAAAAAATCTGGTAAACATTCTGGTTCAGATCGAATGTAGGTTTTCTTGCGTAAGATTATGTTTAAAAAGCAAGCGATTGTGAAGATGGGACTACAGCCTGTCTGGAAACCAGGAAAAGAAAAGTATATATGCACTTTGAATATTCGTATACACGCAGGGAGGGACAGCTCCAAGTTTGTCAAGCCACGGGAGAATTGTCTTGCGCTCTGAAAGCATTGCTTTGAAACGTATTACGGGTGGCCGGTGGCCGGTGTTTTTTTTTCAAGTCCAACCAGTCAATGAACCGAACTGCCTGCCTCCAACCTTGTTAATCAGTTTGAATTATGGGACACTTTTGTAAATGTTCCAGCGACCTTGTCAGTATCCTTTTCCGGCCTGGGATTTTTTATTATCACATCCAAACCCTTGCAACTTGGGATTTTTTTAGCCCACCATTTCAACTGTATATATGGTTGGTTAGTATATAAATAAAAATATTTAATTTTTTTAAGAAATTAGGTTTTATTTACTTCCAAATAATTTTATGTATTAGTGCAAGAAAATTGAAAATAAATATTTTTAACCATTTCTCTTTTTTTACTATATATTTTATTTGAATATTGAAAAAAATTTTAAAAAAACCAAAAATATTATTATCAAAAGCTGATTTTAAATTCTTTTTTTTTTTGAAAGAGATCCCTAAGCCTGCAAATTTTGAACGAGATTTTTGAACTTAATTTTCGAATTAGGTCTGTGAAATTGTTGGAACAAATTTTATCTGAAAATTTGAAAGTCAAATTTGGTTTAAATAGAATTTGATTTCATTATAATTGGATTCTCTTATGTCTTAAAAAAAAAAAAGAGAGAAAAAAAGGGAAGTAAGTTCTAGAAGAATAAACTTCTCTTATTGAGGTGTGTGTAAAAAATTGACGGAGGAATCGACTTTTTTTATTTAAAAAAATTCAAATTAGAAGTCGGTCCTATTACAACTAACTTTCTCCGGCATCAAATTTTAATAACATTTTAATAAATAATATCAGAAAATCACATTTAATGAATAAAAAATATTAATATAAAAAATTCCAAAATATCTGCATACCCCTCAAAGAAAAATAAAATATTAATAATTAATTAACCAAACGTACCTTTCAAAGGCAAAGAAAATTCAAAGAAGAAGACAGCCGGTATCTGGCGGCTGAACCTGGTCTGTGTTAGTTTTTCGTGAAAGGTTTCGCGTTAGAAAATATAAAATTAATTAATTACCCCGAAAAGGACGAAAGTTCCAAGATTCTTCGTCCTGTACCCCAATGTTGAATTGCTATCCAATTAGATCCACTTGGGAGCACGGAAATCTATCAAAATTATGAAAAAATAGGACCCACGGAAAATCTATCTTCTTCATAAATACACAGAACGGAGTGAGCACAGTCAATAGCTTCTCTCTTCTCTCTCTCAGGCGTTACGGATAAGAGATCAAACAAACCATGGCCTCCACAACCAACATCCACGTGACAGCTCTGGACGGCGTGGTGAACATGAATTCCTCTTCACCTTCGCCATCTTCGTCGGCCTCTCCTCCACCACCCCGGCGCCCAGAGCAGCCTAGAGGGCCCCACTGCGACGCCGCCCCGCCTTTGCCAAGCGCCTCTTTGTTTTCGAGGTCCTCTCCTTCAGCTGCTTCCTAACCTCTTCGCTCGTCGCCCTCGGCCTCAAGCTCGCCCTCGTCGTCCTCAACAGCAAGGAGCTGCACGACGCCGTTCAGGCGCCGATCAACGTCTGCATCCTTGGACTCGGGATGTTCATCTCCGGCGCCGGATCGTTGCTGGGATGCCTGTTCTTGGTGCTATCGATGGTCCAGTTCATTCAGATTCGGTTGGGGACCTTGTCCTGCGGAACTGCAGCTATCAAAATTTCCTTCTGGTTTTTGGTATTACCGGTTGGCATGGGTGTCATAATGTATGCATATACGACTTCGCAAGCGTACTGGCAAAAGGCTAAGCTCAGCAAACAAACACCTGCGAGCCAATAACCAAGAGAAGAATCTCCGAAGATTTGACGCTCGCCTCATTCGGTGTAATCTGTTTCTCCACCGTGTATGTGTCAATAATCTACGTTTTACTGTATATGTATAGATGATTTACGTTTCACTGTAGAAAAAAAAAAAGGAGAGTGCTGTGTCTAAAATTGTGTCAAATAAATCCAGAATATTCTACCAAGTTCAATTCTCTACTTGTATATCATTCTTTCAGTTTGTTAGAATTATTAATAATATACATGTAAAAATTAAAATAAATACTGTTCAAATAAGCCAATCACATAATTTCTTTTAGATTATAAATGTTTATTTACATTTAATAGGAGTCAAAATGAATTATTTAAGTAATTTATGTTATATTAATATATAATTACTGACATTATCAACTATGTTAATTGCTCTTTAAAATTGTGATTAATTTTTTAGTAAAATTTGAAAATAAACAATTAGAGAAAATTTGAAAAGAATGTGTTTTTTTATTCACGAAAACAAGATTATTCTCAGAGTGAGTTTCCTACTTTTCCCCCTCCTGCCCCTTTCCCATGGTCGATAGACGTTTACGTTTCCCTGCAAATCGACCAAAATGTCTACCTTTTATTAATAAAAAAGTCTTTTCAAAAGGACGGACGGGCTCTCAACAAGTGGAAGCAGCGGCCTCTTATTACAATCTGTATATAGTTCTAAAACTTAAAAAATAAAATAAAAATAATAAAAATTCTTGTAATAAATAATACGGTAAAAAAATTATTTTTTTAAAATTTATTTAAAAATATTTAATTCTATTTTTATTAAAAAAAGTACTTTATTTTTTGATTGACTATTAATTAACAGTTATTTAATAATTTTATTTTAAAAAATTTAGCATAACTCACTTTCACCTATTTAAATTATCTATTTAATTAAAAATTAAAATATTATTTATTTTACTTAAAAAATTATATTTTTAATTCTTAATTTTTTAATTAAATATTTTTAGAAAGCTAAACTTTTGATAACATAATTTTACTATTTTTAAAATTTTTATTTTATAATATTTTTAATTTTATTTAACTTTCTAAAATTTGAAGGATAATAAGCTTTTTTTAACTTACATGACATAATGATTTTGATTTTAACATTTAAAATATAAATATAAATATAACAAAATAAAAATTATTTAATATTAAAAATAATAAAATTAAATTATCAAAAGTTGGATTTCTTTAAAAATATAAGATTTTTAAAAAGTAAGTTAATTAAATAATATTTTAATTTTATACACATGAATAATTAAAATATGTTAATTAAGTTATTTTTATATTTTTTTAATAAATTTATTAACTAATTATTAGTTATAACAGCTAATTAAAGAAAGAAAGTATATTTTCATGATAAGAACGTGAATAAGTACTATTTAAATAAATTTGAAAGTATATGAGTATTTTTTATTTAAAATGATAATGTAAAAGGCATTTTAAAAGTCAAAGGAAGAGTTTTTAGGTTTTTTTAAGTCCTAAAATTAATTTATAAAAAAATAATTTTAAAACAGAAAAGCCCATTAATATATTCGTCTAACTTACTTTTGTTTGACATTTCCTTATTATTATTATTATTATTATTATTATATTACTATTATTATTATTATTATATGGTAGGTAAAGGTTAAGGGGAAGAGAAAGAGAGGGGAGAGAGGGGCTTAGACAAGTGCAGTTGACCCTGGTGTGCATCTACTGAGGCAACGCGCCGGGGCAATTGGATCGAGCCCCTGCATGGTCTGCAGGGTGCCTAGACAAGTGCCCATGTCAGCACCCCTTTAGTTTCTTATTCACGTCAGTGTCCATCTTTACTTTCTGCCATAATTTAGTTAGTTAAGAAATAAATGATGGGCTGGTATGATAAAGGAATTTGTTAACTTTAAATATGGTTTAAAATATTGGAGGACTATTTTAACGACTGGTTAATTTTTAAGGATTATTTTAATTATTTACTATCCTATTAAGGTTTACTTTTGTTTGACATTTTTTTTTGTTATTATTATTATTATTATTAAGCTAATCGGAATTCAATGCCTCTCTTTCCAGTTTGACATTTCATAGCAAGAACTTGACAATTGTTTTAATCTTTGGAGCCCCGGATGCAGGCCCCGCACCTCCATCTCCTGCAATATTTTAAAAATTACACCGGTAATTGAACGGGTGATTTTACTAGTTATATATTTAATCAGTAGTATCAGTTAAATCATTAATTTAATTAGTATAATATTATAAATATATTTAATTTAAATATATATTTATATATTATTATAAATATATAAAAAATAAAAATAGGATAAAAATGTAAAATTTAACTAGTTAGTTATAAATTTTATATCCAAAAGTCAGAAAAAGCAAATTTGGCCGAATCATAACTTAATTGAATAAATCATAATTTAAAAGAAAAAATGAAATGTCGAATAATAATACTCTAAAGACTCAAAAATAAAAATAATTTTTTCAAATGACTAAAATAAAAATTCTTTTAATCAAAATTTCATATCTTTGATTGTAAACTTTAACTTTTCTATCTCTTTTTTTTCATTTATTTTTCTTTCTTTCTTCCTTTAGTGCAGGCACATGAGTTTCTAATTTTTCATTTTCATTTCTTCTTTTTCTTTTTCCACGGTGGTATCCTAGAAATTAAAAACCTTCTTACTGTGCTTCAGAATGTCACCTTTAGTCCAAAAATTTCAAAAGTCCCTGCAAACAAAGAAAAAGAGAAAAAGAAAAAATTTGTCAAACAAATAAATCAATTTTTTAAAAAATTTTTTCAGTTTTTGATAGATTTTCAACTGTTTAAAATATTAATAATTTTTTTTTATTCAATCAGACCAATTCTTAATTGAATTAGTTGATCTAGTCTGATTTTCAATACACTGCCCCTTGCAAGCCTCGACCGCTCCTTGCAAGCCTCGACCCCCCTGTAACAGCCCCAATCCCTCTTGTGCTAGCCCAGTGTGAGCACCCCACTTATACAGGCCCTACGCCAACACCCTCCCAACCCCCGCAACGTACGAACCTTATGTGAAAGCCCTATGCAAACACCCACTCCACCCCCGCACAAGCCCTTCCTGCGTGAACCTCCCTCCCCAACCAAAAAAAAAAAAAGAAAAGAAAAACCTGGCTTGCAACCCTGTACTATAATTTTTTAAAATTTTTTATAATTACATTCTTGTAATTTTACAAATTTAGGTTTATAGAAATAGATTTAAAATATAACAAAAACATACTTATAATATTGTAGATTTATGCATATAATTTTATAATTTTATACTTGTAATTTGGCTAAGAAAAAATATAGAAAGTTATTTTCAAAAATCAAATTTCATTATGAGTCAATATTTATTGTTTTAAACCTTGCTAGCAGTAAATTTCAAAAATATCCTCTGGATAATAAATTTTATCGAACCGGCCAACTTGATAATTTCCTTTTGGGTAATAAATTTCAAAAATATCCTCTGGATAATAAATTTGTTGAATCGACCAGCTGGATAATTTTCTCAAAGAAATGCAAAGAACAAGGGAGTTGATATCTCAGCGGCTGTACTTGGTCTATCTTAAGTGGTATTTGTAAATGTTTTTGTAAAGTTATAAGTGGGTACTTTAAATAAAAATGGATAGAAATTGATTTTAATTAGAATTATGATGTATTTACAAAACAAGTAAAAAAACTCTCAAAATAATAAAATACTATTTTGTAAATAAGTTTTTATAAACGACAGTGAAGAAATTTTTATTTTAAAAAGACTAGATTGCCCTCGATTTTTATTTTTTCTTTTTTTTTTTTTTTTCTATTTTCCTTTCTCTATTCTCTCATAGAGCTTTTGCAACAAGCTTTGTCGGGCATTGGTTGCAAAGGGCAACAAATGGAAGATCGAAAAGGATGAATTTGGGATTGAAGACCACCCTCCATCTTTCAATCATCTTCAGTCCACCTTCGTTCTTAACTCACTGACCAACTCCTAGATTCATCACAACCTTCAACGGTTTGGCAGAAAGAAAACTGGGCATGCTACGGTTGTCAATGATTGATAAGTTCAGTTGGGGTTGAGGAAGATGCCAAAGAGGGGCGCGCGCTAGCAAGATGGACAAAAGAAGAAGTGAGTAAAAGAGTGAGTGAGTGAAAGAGAATAGACCGACGAAGAAATAGGAGAGGTGGAGAGAGAGAGAGAGAGAGAGAGAGTGAGTGAAAGAGAGCACAAGGTGGGAATTCCTGTACCATAGCAGTTGGCAAGGGTCAATAATTGCGCTGGTTGGAGTCCATCGCAAGGTTTAGAGCTTGGGTGGAGGTGAGAAAGATGCTTAAGAGAGACGCATGTTGACAAGACAGTAGAAAGGAGAAATTTCGAGAATAATTTAATTATATTGTAATACATTTAAGAACGAAAATGTCTAAAAAATTTAAAATAACTTTTATTTATTTAAAAAATAACATTTACCATGAAAGCGAGCACCCCTCCCCAGTTTTAAAAATCTGTTTCTACTTCAATTTTGTTAACCTAAAAATGAAAAATAAAATCTAAAATCAGCGATCTAGACCCCTTAAAATCACTCCTGCGCCTCGAACTGTGCACAACAATTTTCACAGGTGGGCGCACACACGTATTCGTGCTTCACGTTAAACACTACAAAATAAATAAAATTAGCACGAAAAGGACCAAAGTTCCACGATTCTTTGTCTTGTGCCCCAATGTTGAACTGCTCTCCAATTATTAGATCCACTTGGGAGGATGCAAGTAGAATCTCCAAAGATTTGACACTGACCGCATGGAGTTTTTGGTGGAACCTTTATTTTACTGTGCATGTGTTAATGATTAGCTTTTCGTTGTGTATGTGCTAATTGTTTACATTTTACAATGTACGTGTAAATGATTTACGTTTTACTCTTTGTATAAATGATTTACCTTTCATTGTAGAAAAAAGTTATGTGTTACGAGACTAAGTCTTATTTGAATAGAAAAGGCGAGTCATGGGTTTGTTAATATGGACATTGTATATTTTACTAAATTAATTTTTTGAAAAAAGATAATAGTCACGACAAGTGGTATCAGAATTAGTCTAAATTTGATTTTGATGTCTTGCTAAGTGCTTGAGATAGGATAGGTAGGGGCTCTTATCTATGACAAGGGCATCACAAGATTGGATGTAGGAAAATATCATTAGGACAATCCCATATCAGATATAAAAGGAGGGTCTTGAGTTTATAAATATGAGTGCTGCACACCCTATTAGATTAATTTTTTAAGGAGAGAGTAATATTTCGTAACATATGCATGAATAATTTACATTTCACTGTAAAATTAAGCAGGTCTTTAAAATTGTGTCAAATAAATCTAGAATCTTGTAGGAAGTGCAATTATCTGCTTGTATATCATTGCATCTGGTTTGTTAGAATTATTAATAATATAAATGTAAAATTAAAATAAATACTGTTTAAAAATGAAAATAACAGAATTTCTTATAAATTATAAATGTTTATTTATATTTAAGGGAAGTCAATATGAATCATGCAAGTGAATTTATGTTATAGTAATATATAATTGCTCTTTAAAAATTGTGATTAATATTTATTAAAATTTGAAAATAAAAAATTAGAGGGAATTTAAAAAGAATGTATTTTTTGTTAGCTTAAATGACAATCTAAGAGGAGGTGAATTGCGTATTTATCGTGGAAGTTAAATATGTAAAAATTTAAATAATCAACTAAATTTATATAATTTATTCAATGTAAATATAAAATAATTTACGTAAAATAAAAAGAGTATAGATAAAAAATACAAATTTTTTTTATAATGATTCGAATTTATATCTAATTTTATATCTACTTTTTCAAGCTCTAATTAATTGAGATTCTACTATATCTTTTACACTTAACAGGGATAAGAAATCTTACTTAAAACAAAACTTTTAATTTTGTTAGTCTTGAACACTAATACAAATTGGAATAGAGAGAAAATATAAATATAACAATTTCTCTTAAAAAAAATAAATTACCACTCATGTACAAAAAAATCTTACTTCAAAAAGACTCTCTTAAGAATATAACAATTTATTTTTGACACTCTTTGTTGAACTAATAATTATGTGACAAAACAAATAATAAAGAGAGGTAAATGAAACTTTAGAAACTCGTTCTTGGATACCTCTTCCTTTAATATATTCTTCTTTTATAAGTAAAATTATCAAAGAAACATTGAAAAAATATTGAATAACTCTTGACCTTTTATAAAATGGTAAAAAAACAAATTTAAATTTTTTGTCATGAACTTATTTTGAAAATTCAAAAATATAATTTTTAACGTTCAAAAAATTATAAAATATATTCTAATCACTTTATAATAAATCTACTTTTAAACACAAAAGAACCACACGTAATCAACTATGTTAATTGCTCTTTAAAAATTTTGATTAATTTTTTATTCAAAATTGAAAATAAAAAAATTAGAAGAAATTTAAAAAGAACGTATTTTTTTATTCACGAAAATAAGGTAATTTTCAGAGAGGTTTCCTCCCAGTCCCCTTCCCAAAATTAATAGACGTTGACCGTGCCTACATATCAACCAAAATATCTACTTTTTATTAAATAAAAAGATCTTTTCAAGAGGACGGATAAGCTCTCAATAAGTGGTAGGAATGGTTAAAGATAATTTCTTGTAATTATCTTAAATTAGAATTTAATTTTATGTAATTATCTTTAGAGATGTATTAAAATTTTATTAGGATTATGTTTCCTATTAGAACTAAGATTAGTTTTCTTATAAATAGGACTCTTTGTAAATCATTCAATATATGGAATAAAGTTTAAGTGTTTTATATTTCTATTAGTGGTATCAGAGTCATCCCTTTAGGATCCTTCTGCAGCAAAGACCTAAGTGAAAAAATTGAGAGATTGAGGGATTAGATACTGAGTCCCTTTCGCAAAAGGGCTTAGGTGAAGAGATTGCAAATCCAGGGGCTTGAACTTGAATAGTTCAAGAACCGGATTTGAAAACTAAAAAGCAGAGGGACCAAACTGCAATTTGTTCATCTCCTACCTTGAAGCAAATCCGACCGATCCAAGCAGAACTGTCTGACCAAAAGCAGATCCATCCGACCGAAGCCAATACGACCGATCCAAACAGATCAATCCGATCCGGAAGCAATCCGTCCAACTGAAGCCAATCCGATCAATCAAAGCAGATTTGCATCCGACGGAACAGGACCCGAGCCGAACACCTGACTGCAACAGAAACTGGATCCAGCATGCAACCCAAAAGCTGAAACAAACTCCAGATTTCCAGATTCCATCTAGATACGACCAACTGTTGCAGAAGCCAACTGATCCAAAGCAGATCTATGACTACAGTTGTAGAAAATTAGGAGATCCGACTGGCTGTTGCAAAAGCCAAAGGATCCAAAGAAGATTTGATCTGAACGATTCAGACCGACGCACCCAATCCAAAACTGACGGAGCCGATCCAGATCTGAAGCAGGACAACCACTAGAACAGATCTTCACAGCCATTGTTGCGCCAGAACCGGATTCGAATACAGATTTAACAATTGTTATCTATCCAAAATCTAAGACGATCCGGTTGCGTAGAAACCGGACCTCTTCACAAAATCCAAATATTCCTGCAAATCCAATCCAGACTCCTCTGATTTAAGAGCTTCAACCTGACCTTGCAGAAACCAACGGAAGTTGACCTGCAGACCAAAGCCAACCCGAAAGACTCTGCCCGACTCGGCCCACGTGAACGGTCAAACCCGACCTAGTCTAACTGAACCGGGTTGACCCAAACTGGACCAACTGAACCAGATCACCTGAATCTATTGAACCAAACCAGACCAACCAGAACCAGTCCATCTAAACCAGATTGCTTGAACCGGCTAAACCAAACCAACTAGATTTGAACCGACAAATCTGAACTAGACTATCCAAAACACCCAGAATTGAACCGGATCAATCAAAACACTTGAGGAAAGATCAAAAAGATTTCCAATGGTGTCTGACAGCTTTGTTCAACCCGTCATTCCTCATTCGATGGTCATTATGACCATTGGAGCATGTAAATGGAGAATTTTTTGAGATCCAAAGAATACTGGCAGGTGGTTAGTGAAGGTATTACAGAAACTTCATCCAAAACCAAAGGCGGAGCAAAACCATCAACTCTAACAGTGTTAATAGCTGTCCAAAGGACAGAATTGGAGAGTTTAAAGCTAAAAGACCTGAAGGCCAAAAACTATCTCTTCCAAGCAATAGACCGAACGATCTTGGAGACTATTCTCAATAAGGAGACTTCAAAGGACATATGGGACTCCATGAAAAAGAAATATCAAGGCTCATCAAGAGTGAAGTGTGTACAGCTTCAAGCCTTGAGACGAGACTTTGAGATTCTCGAGATGAAAGACGGTGAGTCTATCACGAGCTATTTTTCCCAAATCATGGAGATTGTCAACAAGATGCGATTTCAAGGAGAGAAGATGGATGATGGCACCATAGTTGAAAATATCCTGCGCTCCCTGACACTGAGGTATAATTTTGTTGTTTACTCCATTGAGGAATCTAAAGATCTTGATGTACTTTCAGTTGATGAACTCCAAAGCTCTCTCTTGGTACACGAGCAAAAGTTGACCCGAAGTGCAACTAAGGAGGAACAAGCCCTTAAAGCCTATACTTCTTCTCGATCTTCGAACTCTAGAGGAAGAGGCCAGGGAAGAGGAAGAGGTAGAGGTAGAGGAAGACACGGTTCCAGAGATGGAGACAAACAACAAGAACAACATCCAAAAGCCAACAACAACCAAGGCAGAGGTAGAGGACGGCACAAGAAACCTAAGGTTGAATGTTATAGATGTCACAAATTCGGCCATTACAGTTATGATTGTTACACCAAAATGCCGAATAAAGAAAGAGGGGAGAAAACAAACTTTGCAGAACAACAGGAACAACAGCATGATGTTAAAACTATTCTGATGGCCACCCACGTCATAAATCCATCCGAATCAGATGTATGGTATGTGGACATGGGATGCAGCAATAATATGTACGGAAGTAAGTCATTTTTCTCAAATCCAAATGAAAATTTTCAATCAACTGTTCGCTTTGGTGATAGCTCTGCAGTTAAGGTACTTGGAAAAGACGATATTAACATCCACACCAAGAATGGCTTTGTAGAAACCATCTCCAACATCTTTTATGTTCTAGACCTGAAAAGTAACTTATTGAGCGTTGGACAACTGCAAGAGAAAGGTTATGTAATAACCATCCATAAAGGATCATGTGAGATATATGATCCTAAAAAGGAGTCATTGCTGCCATCAAGATGAGTACAAACAAGTTATTCCCCTTAAAAATTCAATATGCTTCTTCTTGTTTCTTGACTGAAATCAAGAATTCGTCTTGGCTTTGGCATTACTGATATGGGCACCTAAACTTTGGAGGATTGAGAACTCTCCAACGAAAGAATATGATTAAAGGTCTTCCTCAGATTATAGCTCATTAACAAGTGTGTGAAGATTGTGTTGTTAGCAAACAGCCTCGCTCTCAGTTCCCTCAAAGAAAGTCATGGAGAGCAAAGAAAGTACTTGAGTTGATCCATTCTGACATTTGTGGCCCTATCACTCCGATTTCCAATGGTAATAATCGTTATTTCATTACTTTCGCTGATGATTATTTTAGGAAAACTTGGGTCTATTTTTTACAGGAAAAGTCAGAAGCTTTTGGGATATTCAAAAGCTTTAAGGCACAAGTGGAGAATATGAGACAAGGAAAGCCATAAAAACCTTAAGGACCGATCAAGGTGGAGAATATTGCTCCAAGGTGTTCGATTCCTTCTTTGTTAACCAAGGCATTCGAAGGGAATTGACTGCAGCCTATTCACCTCAACAGAATAGAGTCTCTGAAAGGAAGAATAGAACCATTCTCAACATGATTCGTAGCATGATCACCAAAGGAAGGATCTTGAAAACCTTCTGGCCTGAAGCAATTAATTGGAGTGTTTATGTGCTGAATAGGAGCCCTACCTTTTCTGTCCTCAACATGACACTAAAACAAGCATGGAATGGGAGAAAGCCATCTGTTGACCACTTCAAAATCTTTGGGTGTATCGCATATGCACATGTTCCTAATTAGAAAAGGAAGAAACTGGATGACAGAAGTGAAAAGTGTGTCTTCCTGGGATAAGTGAAGTTTCCAAGGCTTACAAGCTTTACAATCCAGTCACTAAAAAGATTGTAATCAGCAAGGACGTTGTTTTTGATGAGGGAAGCACTTGAAATTGGAGTAATGATGCTTCTAGGCAATAACCTATACAAGTCAGTTTTGATGATAAAGACACAGACTCATCATCACCTCAGCAATTTCAAACTTTTGGCAAACACACCATTCAAATTGATCCTATAGAAGAGTCTCAACAACGTCCCAGAAAGAAACCTAACTGAATGCAAGACTATGTAATAGGTGAGGGGTTATCTGATGATGATATTGCTCCCTTTGTCTTATTTGCAGATTATGATCCTATCAGATTTGAAGAAGCTGCTAAGGATCCAAAATGACAAAAAGCAATAGATGAAAAGATCAGAGCCGTTGAAAAGAACAACACTTGGGACTTTGTGAATTTTCCAACAAGATAAAAAGCCATCGGAGTCAAATGGGTTTACAAAACTAAACTAAATAAGGATGGCAGCATCAACAAGTACAAGGCCTGACTTGTAGTAAAAGGGTACAAGCGGGAATATGGAGTTGATTATAAGGAGGTGTTTGCCCTAGTTGCTCGCCTTGACACCATCCGACTGGTGTTATCCATGGCTTCTCAAAAGTCATGGCCTATCTATCAATTGGATGTAAAATCAGCCTTCCTGCATGGAGACCTACAAGAAGAGGTATATGTTGATCAACCTCTTAGATATGCCAAGCATGGCAATGAGCATAAAGTCTACAAACTCAGAAAAGCTCTATATGGCTTAAAACAAGCCCCACGGGCTTGGTACAGTCGTATTGAAGCTTATTTACCTGAGCAGGTTTCCAGAAGTGTCCTTATGAACATACTCTCTTCACAAAGACTCATGCCAATGAAAGTATACTTATGGTATATTTGTACGTGGATGACCTCATCTACACTGGGAATGACAAAGGTATGCTTGCTAAATTCAAAGAGAATATGATGTTAGAACTTGAAATGTCAGACCTAAATTTAATGCATTACTTCTTTGGCATTGAGGTTTCTCAGTCATCACTTGGAATCTTTGTTTCACAAAGAAAATATGTTCTTGAGATTTTGGATAGATTCCAGATGAAGGATTGCAATCTTGTTAGCACACCCACTGAATATAGTCTCAAGCTCAAAAGAGATGATGAAGGAAGAAGGTGAATCACACACTTTACAAATAGATGGTTGGATATTTGATGTACTTAATCGCAAATAGATCGGACATTATGTATAGTGTCAGTTTAATAAGCTGATATATGAAAAATTCAACTGAAAATCATCTCTCAGTCATCAAAAGGATTCTGCGATACTTGAAAGGTATAGTTGACTTTGGAATCCTTTATCAGAAAAGAGATAATGAAGATTTGCTTCTTGGCTTTACAGATAGTGATTATGCTAGAGATATTGATGACAGAAAGAGTACATCAGGATTTGTATTCATGATGAGTTCTGGAGCAATCTCTTGGTCATCAAAGAAACAACAGATAGTTACTTTATTTTCTAAAGAAGCTGAGTACGTTGCTGTAACAACATGTTCCTGTCAAGCTATCTGGTTAAAGAAGTTGATGGAGATGCTTCAAAGCAAGCAGGTGGGACCAACTACTATTTTTTTGTGATAATGCTTCAGCAATCAAGATTTCCAAGAATCCAGTGTTACATGGGAGAAGCAAACACATAGATGTTCGTTATCACTTTCTGTGGGACCAATGTAATAGTGGTGTGATCAACCTTGAGTTTTGTCCAAGTGGTGAACAAGTTACAGGCATTATGACCAAACCCCTTAAACAAGATGTGTTTGTGAAGCTTCGATCAAGGCTCGAGGTGATTTCAGCTAAGGACATCTCTCTAAACTGATTTTCGTAGTTATTAGTTTAGGGGAGGGTGTTAAAGATAATTTCTTATAATTTTTTTACAGTAGGATTTAATTTCATGTAATTATCTTTAAAGATGTATTAGAGTTTTACTAGGATTAGGTTTCCTATTAGAACTAGGATTAGTTTTCTTATACATAGGACCCTTTGTAAATCATTCAATGTGTAGAATAAAGTTTAAGTGTTTTATATTTCCATCAGGAATGAACCCTTCATAAAGTCGGCATTTTGGGGACGGTCTAAATATTTTTAAAAAATAAAAAAATTGAAAATAAATAAGTTATTAGCTTAATAATACTAAATAATACTTTAATAATATATTATAAAAATATGCTTAGTTTATAAAAAAAAAAGTTAATTATTTTTTTTTAAAGAGACGATGGATAATAGGCTGCATTAGTAGTGGCGGAGAAGGCCGGTCGTTCATGGGCTTTTAGATTTTCTCTGTATGTATGTATCGTTTATATAATTAGAAATTAATTTATAAAAATTTTTAAATTTAATTTTTTTTATTTTTTATAAATATTTTTATGAACTATTTGTAGTTTGTGCAGTCAAATTAATTTTTTAATAAAATTTATTTATACTTTATCTGTTTGTTCAAAAAAAAAAACTATATTAAAATCACAATAAAAACTTCGTTGACCAAATGTACAAACAAAGTAAATTTCCATTTTAAATTCACTATTTAAGCCCTTTTGAAGGAAAAAAGTTAGTATATATTTATCTATGTTATGTTTTAAATGAAATAGAAATAAAATTAGAAACTCAATTCTTTTTTTTATTTTGTTGATCAATAACATCGGGTTACAAATATTATTTTTTAAAATTTAAAATTCGTATCATTTCAATAAAAAATTATAAATTTGATACTTTTTATTTTTTTCTTACTTTTATATA
>CAJVSB020000777.1:0-18215 GCA_911865555.2 Thlaspi arvense
GTTTGTATGACTTATACGAGTGTCGTTGTATCCTCAATTGGAAGAATTTTGTGAAATTTTTAGATAATTTTTTATCAGATTTCAATTCAGGCTTCTAGTATAGAATTTGAAATCATATACAAATCATGAATTTGGGGATTTTGCTATTCAGTCCCTGATGGTTCTAATTTCATGAGATCTAGCCCTTGACATTCTTAATTAATCAAATTCTGACCCAAAATAGTTTTAATCAGTTCGACTAAGTCCCTTATTAAGTTTTTTTTTTTTCTAATAATAATACTTCAAATTTTGGGGTATTACATTAAGATGCATTTACAAAACCTTAGTGGGATAAAATATAAAGTTTATAGATCACGTGTTAAGATAAAAAAATATTATGTTAACTCAAGCGTAGAAATTAGAAAAGAAAAAAAAATGTTTAGGAACTCTCAGTTGTACGGTTTAATGACTAAGAATGGATGAGTAATGCAATATGAATTATCCATATATTTTTGGGTGACCTAAATCTGTTTTAATATTATTGAATTTGGATATTGAACTTGATAGTATAAAAAAATTGAAATATTTATTTAAAATATATAATTCAAATTTATTAAAATTGATAAAATTTTAAAATGAATAAAATGTCTGATTTCCTATCACAAGAATTTTTGGTTCTCAAATATTTCTGATATTATCTATTTGTATAGTCAATTATATGTCATTATACAACATTCACTTCAACAATAGTCGATCATCTGTAGAATTTACAAACTGGAGTCATCAGATGTGAATTTACTGGGGATTGTTATAATCTAATTTGGTGAGCATCAGGAAGTGTTTGGCCTAATCAGAAGTACATTTTTTCCCTTCTCTTTTGGTTTTTCGATTTCCTTTGATTTTGATTTTTTCTAAAACACATTGATTAAACTATGAAGAAATAATTTATAAATATTTTCATAAATTACTTCCTCTGAAGTAAATATTGCACATAAATTTATTTTTGATAACTAGACATATGGAATTTCTTGTTTAATGACAAAATTAAAATAAAATCCCAAAAATACTTGAGAACTAAACATTTTTTGGGATAGGAAATCAGGTGTACTCGTCAATTAGAATTTTATCAATTTTTTCATTTTTAATAAAAATCCGAATCAAAATTGAATTAGATTTCACCGACTGAACCAAACATCCCATCTCTTCCGCGTTTCCTCCTCGGTCGTAAAGTGGACTCATTGACATGAAAAGACATTTCTGGGCACGCGACAAGGGTCAAAAGTCTTGCGAGAAAATAGAAACCCTGTCCCACATAAAGAGGGAAGGTCTAACAAGGCAGGAAGACCTTTCGACCGGCTTGGACCAAACATGCGTTTTGCGGGTCGCTGAATAATAATAGTATATTTGACCCCCTTGTGCAGTTGTTTCTTCCATTTTACCCCCGCTAATGCACCACTATAAATACCCCTACCTAGACTTCTTTCTCTGCATAGCACAAACGAAGCTCCGAGAGAGAGAAGAGGGGATATAAATACCTACATATATTTTCATATCTATAAATATATATATATATATATAGAGAGAGAGAGAGAGAGAGAGAGAGAGAGAAATGGAGAACTTTCCGGTGATCAACATGGAGAAGCTGAACGGTGAAGAGAGAGGAGCCACCATGTCCCTCATCAAGGATGCCTGTGAGAACTGGGGCTTCTTTGAGGTATACTCTCCTCGCCCTCCCCCCGTCTTCTGCATATGAGAGTTCGAAGAAATTTCAATTTGAAGCAGAATTCCCCAAAATATAGTTAATTTCCAAGTGGCATTATTAAATTAGTGGGTTTTATATATGATTTTGAATTAAATTGTTAATTAATGTATTAATTATATATATGTAGTTGGTGAACCATGGATACCACACGAGATGATGGACAAGCTGGAAAGGATGACAAAAGAGCACTATAGAAAGTGCATGGAGCAGAGATTCAAGGAGCTAGTGACCAAGAATGGCCTTGAAGCGGCCCAGGCTGAGGTCACTGACATGGACTGGGAGAGCACCTTCTTCCTCCGCCATCTCCCTCAATCTAACATCTCAGAATTCTCCGATCTTGATGACGATTACAGGTCCGTACAACGAGACACAATGGGATAAGAGTTTAAAATTTTCTAATTAATCCGAATTCCTTATGGACAGCTATTCTCTCCAATTTGAATATTTAAGATGCCATATATTCCTGACATTGTTGATCTTTTTAATTATTTAAGAAATTTAAATTTAATCCTTCAACTTTTGATTTTATTAATCAAATCCCTTGACTAATGAGCTTGAAGTATTGTCATCGAGGAGAACCTTACTCAAAGTCAAGGGGAATAATTGCAGAACTTGCAGTGAACATTATGGCTTAAAATCTCATGAAAAAATAAAAACTATGTGCCAATTCGACAACTAAATTACTTTTGAAAGATTTATAAACCATTTCTACATGTTTTAATAATGCAGGAAGCTGTTTAAAGAATTTGCCAAAAAACTAGAAGAGCTGGCGGAGGAGCTTTTGGACTTACTTTGCGAGAACTTGGGGCTAGAGAAGGGGTACTTGAAGAAGGCCTTCCATGGCACCAAGGGCCCGAACTTCGGGACGAAGGTGGCAAACTACCCACCGTGCCCAAAGCCAGAATTGATAAAGGGGCTGCGAGCACACACTGATGCCGGCGGCATCATCTTGCTCTTCCAAGACGACAAAGTAAGCGGCCTCCAGCTCCTCAAGGACGACAAATGGGTCGACGTTCCCCCAATGCGCCACTCCATCGTCGTCAACCTCGGTGACCAAATTGAGGTAATTGTGCTTAAAAATTATAAGCATTTTTGCTAAAGGGGAGTGTTTTTTCTAATACTCCCCAAAAAAAACTTTGAAATACAAGTTTTTCTTGATTTTACATGCAACTTGACATATGTTACTTGGGATTTTCACTTTTTAAAGTTAAAGAAACGAAGAAATAGCTTATCTTCAAATGATATATCAAAAAACAAGAACTCATTCCTATCCCAAACCCATTTTGGATTCTTTTTTATTTTATTTTTTAGTCTGATACGCTCGAAACTTTTTTGACTTCCAATGAGTAGCTTAATTTTGATAATTTTTAATACAAGGTGGATAACATTATAAAGTTGTTTTAATTTACAAAATTCAGGTGATAACCAATGGCAAGTACAAGAGCGTGCCGCATCGGGTGGTGACCCAAACGAATGGTAACCGGATGTCAATAGCATCGTTCTACAACCCCGGCAATGATGCTGTCATCTTCCAGCACCGGAGTTGGTAGCCAAAGTGGTGGAGGATGAGAAGCAAATTTACCCAAAATTCGTGTTTGATGACTACATGAAGCTCTATGCTGCTCTCAAGTTCCAAGCCAAGGAGCCAAGGTTCGAGGCCATGAAAACCAAGGAATCAAATATCAATCTTGGTCCTGTGGTCACAGCATGAATTAAGAGCACAAGTAATTTAGAGAGAGAGAGAGAGAGAATAAAAGAAAACTATAGAAAGAGATGAGATATGAAATGATTCTTTAACTATTTCCATTCAGTTTGTAAACAATTGGATAAGTCATAAAATGCAATGATCTTTGAAGTCATTATTACTGGCCTAAAAAGTTAAACATAAATTGTTTAATATAGTCCAAAAAAATTGTATGCTGAGAGGCCGTTCAGCTAGGATGATAGGATATAGTAGGATATGATAATACTAGATAAATTTATCTAGATCAAATAATATTATCACACTTTGGTTCAACAGAAAACAAAAGGGAGAAAATTTGTAATTTACCAGAAAGCCCTTATAGGTTAAAAAAAAAAACCAAATCAACTCGGATGTCTGTCGGATCATCCACTTCCCTCTGACAACCAGCCACTCCCTCTGACATGCAGGCCTGGGTCGGCCCGTCTGGCCAACCCAGGCAGACCAAGAACCCAGCCTCCATCGGATCGGGCTTGGGCCAGAAGAAGAACTGGATCGTTTGGGCCTAGCAATGCGAACGAGCTCCAGAAGCTGGCAGTGGGCGCAAACAGTGACCGCTGAGGTTGATCGAGCCTAGTGATGCGGGCAGTGGGCACAAACGAGGTTGACGACCTAGGTGTTCCTCCCTCTGCTTTGCCTTCCTGCGCTCGTGGGCGAAGAGAAGCTGGGTTTTCAAATCGAGCCAGACGCCATGAACGAGCTCTAGAAGCTCTGGTGATGCCGGCAGTGGGCGATTGTGAGTCGTCTCCCTCTACGCAGGTTGACGATTGCGAGTCATCTACCTCTACACTTGCGGTCTGCAGCAGAGCACGCTCGTGAAGGAGGAGATCAGGAGGGCAAAAGCGTCCAAACACTGATATTTATTAAGGAGATAAATTTTATCCCTCTCAAAACCCCAAATACGTTATCCTCCTAACCCGGATATGTATCTGTCTCCTACCTTGTTACACGCCAACCAAACGCAGGATAAGGTTGATAATTTTCTTCTTATCATGCGCTGTCAGCCTAACCAAACGGGTTGTTAATAGCTCTCAAGAGTTTTTAGAATCCGCAACTATTGCAATATCTTTATAACTAAAGTCTCAACGGCTGAATTACTGTTTGGGACAATCTTGTTGTTCAAGACTTGTCCCTTCTCACATATTATAGAAAAGAAGTAAAATCCACGTATCATTTATTTTTCAAATGTGACTGGGCCAGACTCTTTTGGTTTATTTGTGTTTAATCCCTTGAATTAAATTGCATTTCTTTTGGCTAGGTGGTCCGAATGTCTCATTCTCAATTCTCTATATCCAAAATTGAGCGGCTCAGCCTGCTGGCCCATATAGCTCAAATGAGTTGGAGGATTTGGAAATTGAGACATGATGGGATTTTCAAAAGCATTAGCCTATCTCCTCGTACAGTGGTCATTGAAGCCATTTTAGAAAGTCCCTCATTCAACTTGCATCGGTATTGTGATAGTTAATGATTGTGATGGCTTGATTGATGATCTAACTTTTAATTTTGAAGCTCCTTCAGCTCTTGTGGTAGGAACTATTCCTAATAGGATTCCTAAGACTCTTTTTTTATAGTTTCAAAAGTACAAGTTTTTAAAATTAGAATATATTTCTGAAATATGATGTTTTTTACAGATAATTGAGTTATTATTTTTTTAACATGTATTTTTGAATCGTGACTCTAAAACTATATTTCTTAACAAATTGTTTTAAAACAAGGGTTTATATGAAAAAAAATCAAAAGATTAGAGACCGATATGGATGAGAAAAAAACTAAGAAAGTAGTTTGAGGACTGAAATGACAAAATTATAAAATGAAAGACTACAACAAAAAAAAGGGGCTAAAAACTAAAAGATTACATCGCAATAAGATACTGTTCATCTTCTTTGTAAACATGCTTACATTATAACATCCTCATGTTGCTTGTAGGCTTAAAAATCTTTCTTTCACTTCTTCTCCCTGTCCCCATTTTAATTAATTTGGTTCTCCTTATTCGCACAAGCATTTGGTTCGTCCCTCTTGGAACCTAGTTCAAGATTACAGCATCCTCTCTCTCCCCTCCCCTATGCTTCCATGGCCTTTCACAAACAACTCATGACCTTTGAACACAAATCCTCATTACAGCATCCTCTCTCTCTCTCTCTCTCTCTCTCTCCTCCCTTCATATGCTTCCATGGCTTCTCATGCACCTAACTCACGGCCTCCAACACAAACCGCCATATCCTAACACTACAAGAAAGTAGGCCATTTTCGACAAATGTTTTCCGTCAGAAAAATAAAAGTCTGTTTCTGACAGAATTTTCAAAGAAAAATGTACCATCAGAAAAAAGACTGTCGAAAATTATTTCTGATGGAAAACTTACTCCGACGGAAAATTTTCAACGAAAATTTATGTTAGAAATTTTTCGATGGAATTTCTGACGAACTTTTCCTTTGGAAATTTTTTGGCAGCTTTCTTGGGGCATATTTAGCAACTTTTCCGACAACGTTTTTGGTGGTGTTTTCCTTTTTTTTATATTTTACATTATTTTATGGTTATTGTATATTTTATTTTTTATTTTTTAATTATTTATATTTTATATTCATATTTTTTAATTTTTCGGCAGCACCTCCGGTAACTTTTCCAGCAACCTCTTTGTACCTCGGTTTTTATGAAAAGAAAAATAAGATAAGGTCTTTAAAACAAAACCAAATAGAGATTATGTTATTACATTATTAGTATTACCTGAAAGTGGGACTGCTGCAAGAATTAAGACTCCAAGAGCGCCAATGAGAGCAATCTTCCTTCAAGCGATGAGGGAGCTCAAGGAGATCTAGCAAAGCCTAGCTTGGTCATCCTCGCAGGTCATGGCATTACAAGTGGCAATCTCTTTAAGGCAGAGTAAAATAGTTTGGGAGAGAGAGACAGAGAGAGAGATAGAGAGACAAACAAAAGAGTAGCTATTGGCTCTTAAAGCAAATTTTCCGATAGCTTTCCGATGGAATGCTGTCAGAAAAAAGTTACAAATCTCAAAAAAGTTAGCAAAGTTGAATTTTCGATGGAAATTTTCGTCAAAAAAGAGATACAAATCCCAAAAAGTCTGCAAAATTGCCAAGTGTGTAGAATTTTCAACTGAAATTTTGGTCAAAATTCCATCGAAAATTTTAGGTACGTAAACGGGTCGGATTCGGATCAAATCAAGATAATCCAAATCCGAATCTAATTATCAATGTATATATCCGAATCCGACCCGAAATCCTATAGGATTTCTACTTGTTATTACCGAATCCAAATCTGATAAAAATCCGAAATCCAAATAAAAAATTCGATCTGAATAACTATTAATAAATAATTAAAAACCAATAAGCAAAAGATATGTAAAATTAAATAAATTATTATTTATGAATGATAAAAATTCATGTAAGATTTATATTTAATTATTTTGATTTTATTAAAATATAAATAAAATTCAAAAATAAATTGTTGTTTATGAATGATTAAGAAAAATTTTTGTTATATAATATATTACAAAAGTAATGATAAGATTTTAATACTTATAAAATTATCAAGTTTTATTGTATTATAGTTAGAATTAGAAAATTTTATAATCAATTTATTCAAGTGTTTCATGAAATTTTAAAAGTAATTAATTATTAAATATAATACCTACTAAAAAAATTAAAATTAAGGAAAATAAAAGCATATTATAGGATACTTTAGAAAAAAAATACATTATTCTATTAAATAAAATGTTTCACAAATACAAATTAATGTATTATTAATTATAATGTCATATATATTACATTATATATAAAAGTATTTATTAATATATATAATTATTAATTAAATAAAAATTATTATTAAAATATTCGAATTCGGATTTTTAACTGATCGGATTGCTTAATTCTATATCCAGTCCACTTGTTTCGAATTACGGATATTTATAATCAGATTTAATCTATCGGATATTTTAATCTGTTAAACGGCCTAAAATTCGGATTGGATTTGAATCGAATTCGGATTAAAATCTAACCCATTGACAGCCCTAGAAAATTTCATCAAAAAAGAGTTGCAAATCCCAATAAGTCTGTAAAATTGTCAAAGTGTGCAGAATTTTTGACAGAATTTTCGTCATAAATTTTTCAACAGAAAATTCTATTGAAAAAGATTTACAAATTCCAACAAGTATACAAAATTGTCAGATTGTGTAGAAATTTTTCGACGGAAATCTTTTGTCAGAAATTCTGTAGGAAATGTCGTCAAAAATTTTACAATAGAAAATTCTATCAAAAAAACTTTCTGACAGAAATTTTTCATCAAAAATGTCATCAGAAATTTTTCAGTGGAAAATCCGTTAGTAATTTTTGGTCGAAAATCTAACATTTTCTTACAGTGTAATTGTAAAAAATGGTCCACGACACCCTACAGCTCGCTATGTTGCCATCGACCAATGATTAGCGATACTCTGCAACTCCCTGCTGTCGACCCATGATTGTCTTTCTTTCTCTTTTCTCTTTTTTTTTTTTTTTTTTTTTAATGGAGCAACTTGCTCCTGTGACTGCACACAACCTTTAATCTCATAAGCAAATGCTACATTTTTGAATCATTTACTTCTAAACTAGCTCGTAAAACATGAGGTTAAAAAAAATAAGGTTTTAAAACTTTGGTCCTGGAAGCTGAAGCACGGGCCTCCGATATCTAAAAAGAGCAGCACCTTACTTTTTCGCTAAACGACTAGTTCTTTTATGTTTAGTCCTAGATTGCTAATCTGTTGTAGGCTAATGTTGGTTTTAATAAGCCCTTTGGAAGATTTGATACTTTGGCAAAAGACATCAAGGACTTCTTCGTCTCTTAGGAAAGCCAATAGGCCAACAAAGAGTTAGAGTTGAATTAGATCAAAATAATTTTAATTCGATTCCAAATTTTAAAAATTTGTGCCTATTAATTTATGTTTTATTTCAATAAATAATTTGTAATTTCACAAGAAAATAATATTTTTTTTATCTCTATTCTATTAAATACATTGGTCTCTAAATTTTTTAATTCCTTAACTTTAATTCTTACAAATTTATATTTATTAATGTTATATATATATAATTATTAATTTGATAAAAAAATTATTAAAATTTAAATTTGGATGATTATTAGTTCAAATTATTTAATTTTATATTCTTTCACTTATTTCAGATTACAAATCTATTATATATATTATTTAAATTTGAATTTTAAAATTTGAATTAAATTCATATTAAAATCAATATATTGATAGTCTTGCCGTTATTTTCACGTTGGCTTCTTCTTATCAATTTCATCTTATTTAAGGTTTCTCCACTTAAAACCAAGATGCTATGAATGGCGTGAGGGGCAGGGAATGGATTTCCTAAGAATTGAGTCTAGGATTTGAAGGCCCTAATAACAGCTCTACTAGTTAGTTTAGGGATGTCTCAACTTCAAGGTCTGTCATTATTCAACATTCTCTTATTTGGAAACCACTGTAAACTTTTTTTAAAATAAAGTTTCCTTCTAAGTATTGGTTTCCCGTTTCTTTAACCCACAGTGGGTAGTGACACGGAGCCTAGTAGGTTGGTGCTAAAATTCGCTAAGCGGGGCCTTGGTCCCGTGATTCTCTTGGTATGCTCTTTCCTTTCATTTATACAAATGTTGGCGAATTTTGCACTTAATTTATTAAATTGCGTTTTGACTTTAAGGAGTGTTTGGTATCGGTTAGAAAAAAAAAAGGTCTAGTTCAAATTTAGATACCTGCCAAATATCCATTTTGAACGTTTTCTTTTATCTGTATGGAGAAGTTACCTTCTCACCATAAGAGTGCAAATTCTCATGTATTTTTTTCTATTAATTTTTATTTTTTTATGTCAGTGAATTGTACGTGCATTTCATATTGGATTTTGGATAAAAATTGTAATGTTTTTAAACTTGCAAAATTTTTGGAATCTTGTGCAATGAATTATAAAAGGTAGTTAACTTTTTTTAGACCATCTAAGAAAAACCTAAATCTTAAAAAATTTCCGGTATTAAAGTAGAAATTAAATATGTGTAATAATTCGAAAGTTATTAACCTAAATAAATTAGTAAACTTAAATTATTATTTTAAAATACTTAAACCCAAATTGTCTAGTGACAGTGTTTTCTTTCTTATATATTATATTATATTATTCTTATAAATTGATGCAAAACAAGATTTTAAAATATGTCTTATATAAATCACACATAAAGTGCTGCTATAGTAGTCATGTATGTCAATGGCTGCACTGGATAAATACAACTAAACATTGCCATTGATATCCACCAATGGTATCTAACTCTAATTAAAATTTTACGTGACATAAATTTTCATATCATTCCTAGTTAGGCCAAACAACGTAGAATAGAAAATACTTTGAGCAATATTTGTTTTATTGGCTTGAGAGGTGAAAATAATGTTTCATGTTAATAATAATTGGGGAAAAGTTTGGTTACAAAAAGATTATCAAAAATAAATAAAAATCATAATAAACTTTATGTTTACCTCTTTGATTTGTTGTTTTATTAATTTAAATTATTAAAAAAAATATGACCACGACACAATGCAGCACCATTAAAAGCGTAATTAATTAAATTTTATACGATTAATTTTAGTTGATGTATAAGGTGAACTCTTACATAATTATTTTTATTATAAACCGCAGTGGGACAAAGTTTAATTTTTTTATTATTCACATATTTTTTTTCTATATTTGAAAACTAAAATTACATTTTTGGCCCTCCACCATTAGCGGGATACCCTCAGATTTAATCACATTAAACTGCACGTTATTTTTTCCTTCCCAAGAGATAAAAATTCAACGGATAGTCGAAGTTTTGAAAAATACAAATGTTTGTTTGTCGATTTGCACATCTTCTAAATGGAATGTATGACCACATTTAGCTTTCACACTTGACGAGAGCAGTGCTCCCCAAAGCCAAACTAGCCACTGTGATTTTCTTTTGATTGTCCTAATTTTTCACCCTTCCTGCTCCTATATATACATATATTTATATGTATATATATATGTGTGTGTATATATATTATCTTTAAAAGCAGCTGTGTTTGCTTTATTCGAATGATTTTAATATATTAATTGACAAAATACTAATTTCAATAAAAGGAAATGTATTCTGTGACTATTGGAATTTTCCTTTTGTTAAGAAGTTAGAAAGTAAAATTTTAAGACTTATTTTTTTTATTGAATGAACTAACTATTAATATTTGTTGACTATAATGAATAGTTTAGTGTTACATGATAATACATTTATTTTATTTTTATAAAATATGTTTATATAATATATTACGTAAAAAATAAAAAGTTTAATTTTGATATTTGAAAATAAAATTATTTAAGAGCAAATAGATGGAAATCATTGGCTAATTTGACTCAAATGATGGGAGTATTTTTTAAGGATAAGAATTACATGAGTATCATTTAAACAAATCTAGAGAAAATGGATTATTTTTTTCCTAAATGAAAATGAAATTAGTTCTCCAAATTTTTAGAAATTTAGGAATTTTATTTTAGGGAAAATAATTTACAAAAATATTTAGAAATTATTTCCTTATAATTTAATCAATGTGTTGAAGAAAAAATCAAAAGAAAAAAAAAAAGTATGCTTCTAATTAAACCAAACACCTCCTTAATTGTATAGATCTCACGGGAACCTAAATTATAACAATTCCTGTGCGAAGTAAAAAGCTCAAGACATTGGATCACATGTGAAGACTCGGACTGCTAGGGTGTATCCTACTCATTGATCTACTCTCCTTTAATCTTGTACAAGCACGTATATTTAACATGTGACTGCGCATGTAAATAATTATTTTATCTCATTAAACTTATTATTTTATACATTTTATATGCAGTCTTTTCAATTGGATTATATTAAAATCATAAATAATTCAAAATTTATATTATCACATCAACATTATGAGTTGCTATATATTATCTTTTTTAAAAAAAAAAATTCATTTTAATTAAAGTAACATTTTCATATCCTAACATAAGGTCTAAATTTTTATTTTACCACATCAAAATTTTTTAAATACATCTTAACCTTAACCATTGAAAGATATTAATGATTCAGCTATTTTTAATTGAGAAAATTCAAAATCTAGGATAGGCCACATTCATTCATCACGTTGAGCATGCCAAAAAAAGGATTTTTTACTTTTTAAATCAGTAATTCAAAACAATTCAAACCAACTGTACAGTAAATGTTAGGCACGTGATTCTCAACTCTTTTGTGATCTAGGCACGTGATTCTCAATTTATGCCTTTTTTTTTTCCCTCCCCTTTCACCAAAATGGTAATAAGCTTCGCAAGTCCTACCATATTAGAAGCGTCTCTCTCTCCACAGACAAAGGATCAGGACTTGTTTGGTTTGTGAATTTTCTAACGATTGAAACATTTTTCTCTGAGAATTTGGAAAAAGATATGATGATTTTAGAAAATTTCCAAAAATTCTTTTTTTTGGAACCGATCATACGTTCCACAACATTTATATATAATTTAAACAAACAACCAACCCCCGGGCTAGAGAGCCCAAAATTTTTTGGCTCTCAAAAAATTCTTGCCAAACATGCCCTAAAATTGCACGTGCTTGACTACGTAGTTGAATATTTCTGATTGGCTGCCATACCAAAATGGACGCATGTTTAGTTTGATAATGCCATTTTACTTTTTTCTTTTTAACAAACAGGGGAAGCATTTATTCATTCATTCATTTGTTTATTTATTAATACAAAATGACAAAGAACTGACATCTGCCGCTTGATCGAAGCATCCGGTTCCAGCTATCTTGCTGTTTGATGTCAGCGGTTAGTTCTGGTTTCTATTTTAATTAACGTTGTTATTTTGTCTTAATAACTCTACGAATTATACACAAAATTTTCAGATATTTTGATATTATAATGGATTTGAATTTATGGTTGAAACGGTGTACTGTGTTTGTTTGGAAATTATGATTTATTTATTTAATGCTTTTCGCATGTGAAACGCTTGTCGAGTTGGAGCTCATCCTACTTTTAGGGCCCGTCATAAATTAGTTTTTTAAGTCGTGACAAAAAGCGTAATAAATTAAATTTTATACCACTAGTTTTAGTTGATATATAAGGTGAATTCTTACGTAATTATTTTTATTATAAACCACAGCTGGACAAAGTTTGATTTTTTGATTATTCACATATTTTTTGCTATATTTGAAAACTAAAATTACATTTTTGGCCCTCCACCATTAGCGGGATACCCTCAGATTTAGTCACATTAAACTGCACGTTATTTTTTCCTTCCCAAGAGATAAAAATTCAACATATAGTCGAAGTTTTAAAAATACAACTGTTTGTTTGTCGATTTGCACTTCTTTCTAAATGGAATGTATGACCACATTTGGCTTTCACACTAGACGAGAGCAGTGCTCGCTAATGCCAAACTAGCCACTGTGATTTTCTTTTGGTTGTCCTAATTTTCCACTCCTTCTGCTCCTATACACACACACACACACACACACACACACATATATATATATATGTGCATATATATGTGTGTATATATAGATATTATCTTCTAAGGCAGCTGTGTTTGCTTTATTCGAATGATTTTTATATATTAATTGACAAAATACTAATTTCAATAAAAGGAAATGTATTCTGTGACTACTGGAATTCTCCTTTTGTTAAGAAGTTAGAAAGTAGAGTTTTAAGATATTAATTTAACTTTCACTTGTTTGGATTACTCATTTTAAACTGAAAATCTAAGAAAAATAGTCAAATAATCTAACTTTTAACAATCTAATTTTACTTATTTTATTTTCTTAAAAAAATTTAAGAACATTTTTAATAAAATTATAAAATCGGATTCTTATTAAGTTTTTAAATTTTTTATATTAAATCAAGTAGTGTAAAAATAAATTTTTTATTGAATGAATCAACTATTAATATTTGTTGATTATAATGAATAATTTAGTTTTAAATGATAAAACTTTTATATTATTTTTATGAAATATGTTTATATAATATATTACATATAAAATAAAAAAAATAATTTAATATATTTTATTATATCTATACAATAATTTCACCAATTCAAGAAGAGTATAAGTAATATTATTTTAAAAAAAATTTATCACATTTTATCATTTCGAATAAATTTTATCATACCTATTAAATCTTGATAATTTTATCTTAATTTAGTTGAAAAAACTAGATGATGACAGAAATCTAAATTTTTTATATCAACTATTTACAAGATTATTTAATATGCATAAAAATGTAATAAGATAGAATAATTTACTTTATTTTTATTTTATCAAATCAAGTAAACAGTGCCAGGCGAACGGGCCGTAGTTGAATATTTCTGATTATTACCTGATAAGATTGACTGCCATACGTATCTTTTAGTTTTATAATGCCATTTTTCTTTTTTTTTTAACAAACGGGGGAGGTATTTATTTATTTATTCATTCATCCAATTATTTATTTATTCATACAGAATGACAAGGAACTGACATCACTTCATCGAAGTTCCAGAACTTTCGGGGAAAAAATGTAAAAAGCGAAAGTGTAATCAAACTTCCACAATCAAAGTCAAAAAGTCACTAAGAAACTTCAACGATCCACGGAGGTTGTAGGGCCCCGTTTGGACCCATCATCCGTGTGAATATCCAGGAAGCTTCATGGCTTTTACATTAATAAATATACATTGTGATATATACACAGCAGTAGATACATAAATAGCAAAAATAAAAATAAAGAAAAGGTGATGCATGGGTCTCCCACATAAAGTGGGATGGTCTAACAAGGCACAAAGACCATTCAGCCATTGGGCTTGGACTAAACGTGCGTTTTGTGGGTCCCTAACCAATACATTTAACCCCCTGCTCGCCATCTTGATCGACTGTGCCAACTTGACAGTCCCTATAAATACCCCTGCCTCGACTCCTTTCTCCGCACAGCACAGATAGAAGCTCTGAGAGAGAAAGAGAGAAAGGAAGACACATATATTATCACACCCATACACGGAGAAAGAGAGAGAGAGAGAGGGATGGCGAACTTTCCGGTGATCAACATGGAGAAACTGAACGGTGAGGAGAGGGGAGACACCATGGCCCTCATCAAGGATGCCTGTGAGAATTGGGGCTTCTTTGAGGTATACACTCCTTGCACTGACTTTTCAATCCAACTATCTAAAAAAAAATCTAGACATCTAATTTCTGTATCATCTCACATTTCTTAGGCACATTCTTCATGAGAGTTGGGAGAATTTTAATTTTGAATTTTTGCACTATTAAATTAGTTGTTGGAATTAATTATTAACGTTTTAATTATATGTATGTAGTTGGTGAACCATCGGATACCACATGAGATGATGGACGCTCTGGAAAGGATGACGAAAGAGCACTACAGGAAGTGCATGGAACAGAGATTCAAGGAGCTGGTGGCCAGCAAGGGCCTTGAAGCCGCCAGGCTGAGGTCACCGACATGGACTGGGAGAGCACCTTCTTCCTTCGCCACCTCCCTCAGTCTAACATCTCTGAATCCCCGATCTTGACGACGACTACAGGTACGTACAATAAGACAGCTATTCACTCCAATTTGGATATTTAAGAAGCCATATTCCTAACACTGTTCATATTTTTAATTATTTAAGAATTTTTTATTTGGTCATTGGACTTTTGATTTTATTAATTAAATCCGTGAATTAATGAGATTCAATAATTATCACGGAGTAGAACCTTACTCAAGTCAAGGGAATAAATGGAGAACTTGAAGTGACCTTTATGGCTTAAAATCCCATGAAAATTGGAAAAAAAAAAAGAAATTATTTTCCAGCCCAGTTACTAAATTACTTCGGAAAAGTTTATAAACCATTTTCTGTATGTTTTAATAATGCAGGAATCTGTTCAAGGTGTTTGCCAAAAAACTAGAGGAGCTGCCGAGGAGCTTTTGGACTTGCTCTGCGAGAACCTGGGGCTAGAGAAGGGGTACTTGAAAAGGCCTTCCATGGGACCAAGGGCCCAAACTTCGGGGACTAAGGTGGCAAACTACCCACCGTGCCCAAAGCCAGAAACTTATAAAGGGCTGCGAGCACACACCGACGCCGGCGGCATCATCTTGCTCTTCCAGGATGACAAGGTCAGCGGCCTCCAGCTCCTCAAGGACGACAAATGGGTCAACGTTCCCCCCATGCGCCACTCCATCGTCGTCAACCTCGGTGACCAAATTGAGGTAATTGTGCCTAAAAATTATAAGTAATTTCCTGTATGGGAAAGACCTTGAGTGTTTTTTCTGATCCAAAAAAAATAAAAATAACTTTAACACAAATTTTCTAAAATCTTCATTAACTGGAGAAATCCTAATTGAAATTTTCATTTTTTAAATTTAAAGAAACGAAGAAATACCCCTCAAACGATTATATTCCAAAACAAATACTCATTCCTATCTCTTACCCAGTTTGATTCTCTCTAGTCAGTTTTCTTTAGTTTCATGTGCTGGAAAACTTTTTTTGTAACTTTTAACGAGTAGCTTAGTTTTGTTAGTTTTTAATACAAGCTAGATAAGAATATAAAGTAAATTTAATTTACAAATTCAGGTGATAACTAACGGAAAGTACAAGAGCGTGCTGCACGGGTGGTGGCCCAAACGAACGGTAATCGAATGTCCATAGCATCATTCTACAACCCCAGCAACGATGCCATCATCTTCCCAGCGCCAGAGCTGGTGGCCAAAGAGGCGAGGATGAGAAGCAAATTTACCCAAAATTCGTGTTCGACAACTACATGAAGCTCTATGCCACTCTCAAGTTCCAGCCCAAGGAGCCAAGGTTTGAAGCCATTAAAACCATGGAATCAAATGTCAATCTGGGTCCAGCGGCCAGAGCTTGAATGAAGGCCGCAGTAATATGGAGAGAAGACGCGCGCCGGGGGGGGTTGATAAAAATTAGTGCATCTTACAATTTCTTTTATATGTATTTAATTTACTATTTTTAGGTTAAATATTTTAGTTTCTATTTTTTGGTAGTTTCTAGTAATGGATTAATGGTAGTTAATGGTAATTTCTAGTAATGGGTTAGTAGTGGGTTAGTGGTAGTTTCCTTTAATTTAACTTTAAGTGGTTGGAGACTTTTAAGGGTGTGATATTTGTGGATCTTACCCATATATATATATATATATATATCTAATTCACGTATGCTGTATTGCAGCATGTGAATGCAATTAGTTTTCTTTTAATCTCTCATCATATTACTTTCAACTCTTGATTCTGGCATATTACTTTCAACTCTTGGTTCTGGCTCTCTTGTTTTGTTTTGTTTTTTTTTTTTTTTTTTTTTGGGGGGGGGGGAGGCAGAGAGGAGAGAGGAGAAAAAATAAAATAAAAAAAAGAAAGAAAGAATGATAAATAAACTGATTGTATAATTCTTTCTACTTATTTCTTTAAAGAGTTATTATTTTAATAGTATTTACAACAATTTAATAAATCATAAATTTGAACTATTTTCTTGTCAAAATTATTGGTCTAAAATAATTAAAACGTGAAATATTTAATAATTTTCAAAAAACTTTTATATCCTTGACAATTCTCAACAGTCATGCAAATGCGTATCTATTCGGATATTTTTATAATCGAAGTCTCATAGAGTGCTTCAATTATTTGGCAGTAGAGAAAAGATACCCGGTACTCGGTAATTTACCATTAGCTTGCAAGTCCTTCTTGTCCTCCTTGTCTCGTGCTTATAGGTCTTACGCAGGCCTACAATTCTCCCCCTTCTCCTTCCTTTGCGTTTTGTTCTCTCCTTTCCCTCCTAAGATCAAGCATTTCTGGTGGTTGGTTTGTGTCACAGAATTACTGTTAGGGACAATTTTTTTACTTAAGACTTGTCCCTTCTCCTGTATATCAATTTTATGAGAAATAGGCAGGACGTGTCATTTATTTTTCAAATATAACTGGACCGGGACTGTTTTGATAATACTTGTATTTATCTCTCAAATTAAATTGCCGTAAAACCGAACTTTCCCTCTGGCTAGATGGTCCGAATCCCTGATTCTCAATCCTCCATCCAAAGGAGAGGGTCTCAACCTACCAGCCCAAATAGCTCAAATTAGTGGGGGGATAAATGACAGGATTTCAAAAGCATTAGCAAATCTAAATTTTGAAAAAATATAAAAATTTTAGAAATTTGGGCTTTTAGAGGAAGTAATTTATTAAATTATTTAGAAATTATTTCTTTATAGTTTAATCAATGTGTTTTAGAAAAAACCAAAAAAAAAAAGGTATAGGAAAAATGTACCTTTGATTAGACCAAAAACCTCTTCAGATCCCACCCGAACGTAACTTATAACAATTCCTACGTGGAGTACAAAATTTGAATCATTATATCCAAATCCGGCCGACTCTAATTCATAGCTTCTATACTTCTTTTTGATCCATTCTTCTTTAATCTTGTATAACTACATATTACTCAACTTAAAAAGAGGCTTCTAATATAAATAATTCGCTTATCTTATTAAACCTATCATTTAATACATTTCGTATTCAGTATTCTAAATTCTATGCTATTTTTAGTTGACTGACATTGCTTGGTATACATTCTTGACTTTTTGAATCGTTTGGCCAAAGATTTTGAGTGACTGATCTATCAGAACAACTTAGGGAGTGTTCGCTTTAGGAGATAGGATAAGGGGTGATAGAGCAGGTAGGATAAAATTTATCTTACCCGTATAGTATTTCACCC
>CAJVSB020000778.1:0-18034 GCA_911865555.2 Thlaspi arvense
AATGTTGAGTTAGGGCAGCACTTAATATCAAACCAAGTGTTCAACTTTCTATTGAAATCATAAAGCTACTGGCACTAAGAGTAAAGTTGTAGTCAATTGTCTAACTTGCAACCTTGTAGTTTATTGAAAAGGAAATACTAGATAGGATTAGCCGTTGTCTAGGCCAACTAGGAAGCTGAAATAATGAAAGAAATCCAAGTGGAAAGGATTACTCATTTTGTCATCCGCATCCTTTGCACCTAGAACTTTTGGTGATTGATTACCGGAGTTACTAAATTGGCCACTAATTTGACATGCTGATGTTATGGCTCTTCTTCTACTAAATTGACAACACTTCGATTTTCACTCCAATAAGTCTTCATTTACACTTATTAAATTTGGAGAGAGAGTAAATTGTAATAACCCAGATTATTTACTAGGGGTATAGGTGATTAAATTAAAAGTTTTAGGGTGGAATTGAAAATTGGGGAGCAAAATGAAGAGAACAAAAAATCGGGGGACAGAAGTGAAAAAAAAGGGAGGGCCTTCGGCCAGAAACCAACCGAAGGGTGTAGAACAAATCTGCTCCAATAGGAGCCTTACAACACAAAATTTCTTTTGCAATTTCGTACATATAGCTGAGACGAGTTTGGGTGTAAGAGGAATGAGAAAATCATTGAAGATAATGAGAAATTTTGAGCTGGAAGGGCCGCGGACTCCAAGCTATCGACTGGAAAAATCCTCAATTTTTGGTTGAAATTTCATCGATTAAAGCTTGTCGTGGAGCTCGGAGGCTAGAGAACTCGGGTTTGGGAACTTCAATCAGCTTAGGTAAGTGGAATTTAGGGGTTTGTTTTGATGTTTGGAGGTCTGGTTCTGTTACAAACCTGGACACGTATTTGAACGCCCCAGCCGAGCAAAGGAGAAGGGACCCGGCAGAACGGGGTTGGCCCGTGTTGTAGACCCAGGCCCAACCCAACAAGGTTGCGGGCTCGCGGTACTGAGCTGCGGGCCAGCCAGGAAATGGGGGTTTCAGGCTCGGGCCAGCGGCCCGGGTAAGGAAGAAGGGACCCAGATGGTTCCGAGTCCCTGTGTTGGGCCGGGCCGCCCTGTTGGGCTTGGACTAGGCCTAGAAAAGTTGCAGGCCCGCGGGCTGAGCCGCGGGCCAGCCCAGGTGAGGGCCGACTCAAGTTGACCCGTTGGTCGACTCGGCCCAGTGAGTGAGGTTATAGGTCAACTCAACCGAGCTGACCTAGGATAAAAATTAGAATAGCCTATTCTAGAGGGATAAGAAATCAGGGATAAGGCTGGTTGGGGGATAGTGAGGATAGCATAAACCAAGATTTGGGGATTAGGGTTTGGGGAATTGATTGAACCGGCCAAAACCGGTTCAAGGTTTGACCAGCCGGTTTAGTGGTCAAATAGACTCAAATTTAGGAAGTTTGACCGGTTCTGGATTCAAGAAGAAAATACCTATCAAACCAAGTGGGTTCGGAGAATTTTGGATAGTCGATTCGAGGTGAACCGACCAGTTTAGTGTAATTCCTTTGAATGACCGGTTCAACAGTTTTTAGGCCAGGTTTTTGGGAGATTGAACCAGTGCCTAGTTCAATATGATGAAACCAAGTGGACTATGAAATTTGGTGATGTTTGGATGTTGGGTTCTAGGTGAACCGGCCTCGGTTTGCGTGCTGACGCTTAGAATTAGGGTTTTTGGGCCCAGTTCGGCCTAACTTTAGAGGTTTTTGGCCAGGTTAATATGGCTCTTAAGATTTTTGGGTCTTCTGAATCCATTTTTGAGGATTTTGTGGCCAATCGAGTTGAGTTCAAGGTAGTTTTGGGATCGAGTTACGCCAATTCGGGGGTTTCGGGGACCAGCTCAATATAGGTTAGGGTTGTGGAGGCTGACCCTTTATTGTTAAGGGTTGTTGAGCCAAAGTGTGAGTATTAGTGAGTCATGTGAGATCTAGTGATGGGTAGTGGTGCCTTGGGAGGTGTGTTGGGTACGGGAATGGGATTTAAGTCCCATCTTGGGCTGTCAAGCCGTTTGGGTATTGACGATAAGGACGGTGACGGTTTTGTATGGTTTTGACTTCAGGTTCACCCGTGGAGGAGCACCGGGACCAAAGGGTTGATTGACGTGACCTAAGGCTTTTGTTAGACTTGGCCTACGGTGAGTGATGATTATCCTCTCTGTGCATGTATTTTGTGCCTGTTTTTCTAGCATGATGATTGCGTGGATTCATAAACTGTATCTTGATACATGAACCGTATGATATGTATTATGTGTTGATTTCTGTGTGGTGGGATACGTTAGTATGTGAAACTGGGTTGGGATTTGGAAACTATATATGTTGTATGCTTGTTTGTATGAATGTGTGGGAAGTTCATGATGCGCTGAGACCGTTTGCTCCAGTCATGAGATGGAGGATGCCTCTCAACCGAGAGCGTGTAGTGGTTGCCCGGGTGGGCATGTGGCTCTGGTTGTGAGATGGAGGATGCCTCTCAACCGGGAACGTGATGTGTGACTGTGTTAGGGCCTGATCGCGAGACAGAGAGTTTCTCCGATCGAGGCCAGAGTCTCAGTGATCATTGTACTTCCAGATCTGTGTATATGTTATGTTGATATGGATCGTTGTATGTATGTTTTTGACTTGCGTGTGAGCAAGGTGTTGTGTGATGTGATGTGGGGATGCCAGGAACTCGGTTAGAGTACAGATCCGTAGGTCTAGTGATGAGCGGCCTAGGTCGGGCGAGTTTACTAGCGATGCCAGGAACTTGGCTGGAGTACGACGGTCCGTAACATCCAGTGGTGAGTGGCCTGGGTCGGGTGATGTAACTACGATGCCAAGAACTCGGCTGGGGTGCGATGGTCTGTAGCGTCTAGTGTTGAGTAGGTCTAGGTCTTGTGTGGTGATGTGAATTGATGTGCTACGATGTGATGTGATGTGATGTGATGCGTGATTAGCAGTATGGTTCAGAGTATAGTTGATATGTTAATGATTGCGGTATATGTATGTATGGTTTTTGAATTATGGTATGATGCTTATTCAAACATGCATAGAGTAGGTATCATCTGTACTCACTGAGTTTCGCGACTCACTTATTATAAACTTTCCAGATATAGGTTGCAGTTCTCGGGTTGTGTACCAGGATTGAGACAGTCATCTGCCACTCCAATTATTGTACGAGCGAGTTCTTTGTCTATTGTTTTGTACTCTAGAGTTTCTTTTATCTCTCAGGTAGGATCGTGGCTGTGTAGATAACGGTTTGAAAAGTACATATATAAATGTTTTGATTAGTGTTGACGTATGTTTGCGACTGTTGGGCTAACTAGGGTCGGGGACCCTAGTGCCAGTCACGGCCCTGGGTTAGGGCCCTGACATAAACAAAGAAGCTCTAATTCTATTTCACTCTAAGATGTAATTGATTACAAGTGAGGGGGATGTCCCTTTTACAGGTCTACCGTAATAAATAGTATCTACCGACTACTTGTAATAAATATAACAATCAACTACCAACTTCTAATGCTAAATATAGGAGTTTTTTTAACCATCCAATAAGCTCTTAATTTTAGGGCATACCACTTACACAACTTTTGTCATTCTCCCCCACCTATTATGTTGAAGTTTTTATCAACATCTACTGCATGAAATGCCTCAATGTTCTTTTGGAACTACATAGTGCTTTGATAGGTTTTTAACTTGCTTCACTTTCAAACAAGCCCTCTCATCACACTAAATTCCTATGTGTAAGCTTGCAATATGTCTTGCACATAACCTTGTCAATCATGATATGGTCTATCTCATGGTCACATGAGTTTTTTGAGCCCAGAGGTGCACATTGTGACTCCCTAGGACTAAGGTCTTTGTTGTCCACATAATAAGGCTTAAGATATTAAGATAGAACATAAGAAAAAACTTTAGCCTAACAGAAAGCTCCAGCTTGCATGCAACTTTTCCAACCCATTGGAGGACTTTGAATAAGCCTTCCTATTTGCATGATAATAGCCCCTCATGCACATTGTTATATCTCAAAATTAAGTGCAACATGGCAAGCACAAAGTCCCCCACTTAAAACTCAAGGTGTCTTCTTGTTAGCCTGTTTCTTCATGTGCTTGGTAGCTTTATGCAAATATGCCCTGGTTGTATCCACCTCCTTTTGCCAAGATTTAGTGAACACGTTTGTCATCGAGCTACTTCTCTTACTACCAGCCACCATGGTTCTAGAAAGGCTATTGTCACGTCATTGTCTCAAAAAGACTCTTACCCATGACTCATTCTTCTATAGATTGAAAAAGAACTGAGCTACATCAAGCAACTTTGCCCAATTCTATAGTGTCTTGGGTAATTCCTTCAAGGTTGCATTCACCTTCTCCATTTGGCCATTAGTTTGGAAATGCAAACTGGTTAATATGTTCAACTTCGAACCTATCAATTTGAATAATTTTGTCCAAAACTTACTAGTGAAGTGGGGATCCCTATTACTTACAATAGTCTTACGAACAACCATATACTTTGCCACGTGCTTCATGAATAACCTCATTGCCTCATTAATCAAGCAATCTTTGGATGCATCTATGAAGGTTCTTAGAAAACCAATTATTTGTATGGATGTGTCCTCTGCAACATCTTGGATATCCCCATTTCTAGGTTAAGTTTCTTCAATCTAACTCGCACCATAAATAACACATCCCTTGATGACTCGCATCTTCTTATCCGTCCCGCCTTACTAGGTCTCATTATGCATAACATCAAATAAGTTTTTACCCACCATTGTGCTTTGAAGAGACTAAATTCTTATACCAACTATCATGAGTTATTCTTCTAGGTTCTCAGCTCGTGCAACAATTAGGATTTTCATTCTCTGTAAGCCTTCAATCGCACTCAAGTAGAGAGAAATTCTAATTATATTTCACTTTAAGATGCGATTGATTATAAATAAGGGAGAAATGCACCTTTACATGCATAGTACAATAAGTGATACCAATTACTACAATAAATAACATCTCTCAACTACTAATAATAAATATAACGGTCAACT
Source organism: Thlaspi arvense (assembly GCA_911865555.2). Taxonomy (NCBI): domain Eukaryota; kingdom Viridiplantae; phylum Streptophyta; class Magnoliopsida; order Brassicales; family Brassicaceae; genus Thlaspi; species Thlaspi arvense. The sequence continues at coordinate 5,023 of CAJVSB020000778.1, forward strand.
ATAAAATATTTGTATTAAATACAAGAATTTTATAATCATCCAATACTGTTTAGTTTTTTTTTGTCATTTAATTTGATAAAAAAAAGGCTAATTGGACATGAGCTATTTGGCTATTTCTTTTACGAAGAAGTGCAAAAAAAAGTGACTTTTTTTAAAGACACGCAAGCATATACATGCTGATGTTGATAAATAAAAGAAAAACAAAATCTACGCGGGCTTCTTCATGAAGCTCTGCTTTGTTTGGTGCACATTTTTTTTGGATTTCAAGTTTCTTTGTGACAATAAATACAAAATTTTTAATATTTTTATAGTTTAATTTGCTGATTTAATTAAATTTTAAAATATGAGATGTTTAAATCATTTCTTACAAAAAAAATCAAAAAGGTTGTATAAAAAAATATACGAGAATCCTAATTATTATTCCAATCTTCTTATTATAGAAATAAATAAATAAATAAATAAAGATGCATAGAAGTGGGCTTCTAACCTTTCCAACCAATGTTTTAAAAACTGAAATGGTGATCAAACTAGTGGTTTTACATGTTACAAGTTTGACCAATCAAACTAGTTGAACCACTGGTTCAACCAGTGTAATGTTATAAATGTATTTAATATAAATATATATTTATATATTATTACAAATAATGTAAAAAATAAAAAATTAGGAAAAAAATTTAAAATATAATTAGTCATAAGTTTGATATTTAAAAGTCAAGAATAGCAAGTTTAGCCAAATTAGAACTTAATTAAACAAATCATAACTTAAAATAAAAAAAGGAAAGTTGAAAATAATACTCTAACGACTTAAGAATAAAAGTAATTTTTTTTCAAAAACTAAAATAAAAATTCTTTTAATCAAAATTTCAAATATTCAATCATAAACTTTAACTTTTTCATTTTTTTTTTCTTTCTTCCTCTAGTGCAAGCACGTGGATCTCTGGTTTTCCCTATTTTTCATTTATTATTCTTCTTTTTTCACGGTGATATCCAAGAAATTAAAACTTCCTTACTATACTTTAGAACGTTTAGTTTTGGTTCAAAGATTTTAAAGGTCTCTAGAGAGAGAGAGAGAGAGAGAGAGAGAACAAGAATAAGAAGAAGAAGAAGTCAAATCAGTAATTGGGTTTTTCCGGTTCTTGACTGACTTTCACTAGTTTAAAGTATGAACGATTTTTTTATGCAACCAGATTGAAAATCCTACTAATTCTCAGTTAAGCTGGCTGATCAGGTTTAGTTTTCAAAACACTGCTCCCAACCGAACTCTTGTTTAAGCAAAATGGTGAAGCCAACTTTTATAAGAAGCATGTGTCTTGGAGCTTGTTTGGACTTCATTAGCCTTTTGAATCCTCAACCAAACTTTAACCCGAGAAAAGCAAAAGCTGATAGAAGGGCTTTTGAGCAGATATTGCACTGGCCAGCTGAGAATGGGGCACGGAGTGTACCTAAATCATGTGGAGTACCAAGAAATAAGATTTTCCTTTGACAAAACTAGTTATCAAATTACTCGGACTTTAGCCCCCCATTTTAATAAATAAAACACCGATTGTTGGCATTGGGCATGTCATTAGGAGACATCCGCAATACTCGGGTTTAGCTTCTGGCTCTGCAAAATAAGCCGCTTTTGATTTTTTGAAAATAACTTTTTAGGCTTTGGAACTTCTTCAGAGTTGCCCTTGCGTTCACGTATTTGGCAAAATAAGGTGTTTCGCAATTCAATGATTCTAGACTTTTACCCTTTAAGGTTTAATTCTTGAATTTATGAAAATACTTAATAATAATTGTAGAAATTGCGTATTTGAAAAGTTTGATTTAGTACTATTTATAAATTACTAAATAATAATTTTAAAAAATTAAATTCCTATTTTTATTAAAAATTCTTACAACTTTAAGAGGCAAAGTCAAGTTGTTTCCAATGCCCTGGTTGAGATGGAATTAAGAAGACTTGTGCTCCTTTATGGGAAAGCGTGAAAGTTTAACTTTTGAAGGGAATGAAATGTTCTTTTGACTACAAATCCAATTATTGGAAAAAATAATTATAAATAATTTTTTTCATATTTCTCTTTTTTTTTTGGATGTTTAGATTCTTAAAAAGGTTTAAAAATAGTAATATAAATGTTTAAAATGTAACTTGTATAATTTATTAATGGGGAATTTTTTTTTTTTTGACAAAGACTAATATGTTCTTAATTTATATCTATTTTTTGTCGGTTGTTTTAAAATCCTAAATGTAAGAAGAAGAAGAAGAAAAAAATAGCAACAGAGGCCCATCGTTTGAGCGATCACCACTAGAAACCCTTATTTGGTTTCCAGGCAACGTAGGTGTAGAGGTAGGGACGAGGATGTTGGCAGAACATTGTTATGATGAAGACGTTGATGATGGCTGGTTGACAGAGAGGAAGATATTGGCGATGTTTGCAACACAAGCATAGAAAATTTTGCCATAATATGTTTTGAATTTATTGAAAGCTATGAGCGGGCCGCCGATCTAGAAGCGACTTAAAACATCAACGAGGAGATTGGCAGTAGATGGTTGGTATTGATGACAATTGGGTGTTGGCATAGGGGATGGCTAGTTGCAGAGAGAAGCAAAAATCATCATAAAGAAAAGCAGAAACCATTAGGGAGTGAAGCAAACAGAGGGGAGAGACGGCAGCAATACGATGACAGGCCAGCAATGATTGTTGGTCACTGGTGTTCTGGTACTGATGCATACAACAATAACAGAGAGAGAGAAGCAATAAAGCAAGGGTAATGTAGAAATTCAAAGAATATTTAAAAACAAAAATGTTTAAAGTTATCCTATAACAATTTATATTTAATTATAAATATATTAATAAAATTAAAAACACCTCCTTTTCGGTTTCAAAACTTTTATTTTTATCTATTTAAATTTTAAAAAATAAAAATTAAAGTGAGTTTATAAGCAGTCGAGAGTGATTTTAAAGTATTGAAAAATTCAGAAGTGAGAAGTAAAAGCATTTGCTAAAGCCACTTTAAAATCGAACCCCGAGACTGGGGCAACCAAATGCTAAAGATCGATTAGTTAAACCCATATTTTGACATCAAAGATCGTGAAGGTTTATACACAAACAAGAGAAGATAAAGCTAACTTTACTGTTGTTGCAGCATCAAATAAAACAGGACGGACATAACTTACAAGAAAACAGAATGAACCATCAATGGGTGATAGCTAGCTAGGTGGTGGCTACCTCATTCCCAAACCGCGTGGTGGAGGAAGGGTGACTTTTCATAAAATTTGTTTAACGGTGTATTTTAAGGAGACTTTTTCTCGTATTTATTTTAATTATGTTTTATGTTGTATTGTTTTTGAACAAAAATAACAAATAATTTCAACTTTTTTAATAAATAATTAAAATATTTTATATTTTAGAATTTTGAAAAAGTTCAGAGACCAAAATTATATATTAAAATTGAATTTATTGTAACAATGATCCCCATAAAAGCATTTTGATGGATGAGCCGAGGGGCTCCATCTAGATGGGGTGATAAGAACGATTTAATTCAGGACTGAATGGGACCCTGCCCTTCACGTGTGCTCGCTCAGACATGCTCCGGTCACCCATCAACTTCTCTTCTTGCAGCTTGAAAACTATTTCATTCGCTGCTTTGCACGTTCATCGTGTTCGGAGCTTCTAAATAATACATTGTTTTTGTTTTTCTTTTTTTAAATCAAATATATTTTCAAAATAATTTTAATTCAAGACTAATTTTTTAAATTAAGAATATGAACTGTTAAATTTTTAAATAAATATACTTTTAAAAAATTAAATTTATATCCTTATTCTTATTATTTACCATCTCAACTAACACTAACATTACAAATACGCTATTATCACCCGCCACTAAATTTTATCTAGTAAATTTCCTTTCTTCATTGTAAAGAGATAAAATGTCACGTCCCAACCCAGGCGCGTGACCAGCACTAAAATTGGCGTACCAACCCTAGTAAACCTCTGACCAAAACGACACAGATAAAACCTCTTATCAGAAGACCATATATGTGTGCATACAAATAACAGAACGCATCTGATTGTACATGGAGCGTCTAAAGTACAAAAAATAGATATACAAAAAGTGCTCATGCAATCAAGTCAATGCAGGAACCACCGCTGCCGATCAAAACTAAAATCTGAAAGGTGGGGAGAAAAAATGGATGAGTATATAACTCAGTGAATGATAGTACTATCCGAACATACTGGAATAGTACACACGATGTACAAAAGTTACATTACTTAAATTAATACATGTAGTCTTATATGCACAGTCATAATCAAAAAATCAGAATTAAATCAGAGTATCAGAACATAACACATAACACATATCAGAATCAGAGCCACATGTGGATCCAGGGCATTCCCCGCACGCTACGACGGCCGACCGTACGAACCCAGGGCACTTCCCGCATGCTACGACAACTCATCGTACAAACTCAGGGCCCCTGGCATCCCGTATCAGAGTCAAAGTCACAGGTAGACCCAGGGCACTTCCCGTGCGACAGTGGCCAACTGCCTGACAATAGAGCCCCTGGTGTCCTAGAATCAGAATCAGAGTCACATATCACATGTATCGCACTGGGATCCCGTGCCAGAGCCAGAGCCAGAATCACTGATCAAAATCAAAATCACCTCATTGGGCCCAGGGCACTCCCCGCACGCCACAGCAGCCAACCCTCCGAACTGAGGGCACTCCCCGCACAGTATGGGGGCAATCGTTCAGTGACTGAGTCCCTGGCACCCCTGAGCAAAACTAGAGTCGAAACCAGAAAGCCAGAATCACATACAAATCCATGACTGATTTACTAACAATTAACACACATATTACTAAGGCAGAGACATATATGCAATTGCAGAAATAATTTTAACTGATCATACTCTAAAACAGATAGATACATGCACCAAAAATAATAACATAGCTCAGAAATCAAAACACAAAAATTAACAGAAAATCGGAATGCAAACACATGTATAGAGAGTACTGTCACTCATCAGACACATCAAAACCGGGTATCGAGTCTCAAACAGACAAGTCAGTGGTCGAAGCGGACCTCCTCTAAAGTATCTACAATCGTCAAACCACGAGTCAGAATTGAAACTGAATTTACTTGCACAAGACACACTCATCGGAAGCGGACTGGCATTTCCCCCATGTCTGGCTCCCAGCACGCATCTTGAGACACTACTAACTGCCTTTGAGACCCCGTGACCCACTAACATTCAATACTCTACTTATCTACTCTCAAATTTACAAAACCCGCCTTCACGATCCTCGAACCATAACGAACCGGCCCCCAAAGCCCTCAAACTGGCCTAACCTCCTCAAACTGGCTTAACCCAGTTCGAAACTACCTCTAACTCAACTCAATTGGCCACGAAACCCTCAAAATCAAATTTAAAAGGCCCAAAAACCCTAGGAACCACCTTGAACCGGCCAAAAATATCTAAAAATTAAGCCGAACTAGGCCAAAAACTTTAATCTTGAGCATCAGCACGCAAATCGAGGCCAATTTACTATGAACCAGACACCCAAATATCACCAAATTTCATGGTCAACTAGGTTTCATCATATTAAACCAAAAACAGGTTCGATTTTCCCGAGAACTGACCTAAAAACTAGTGAATTGGTCACCCAAAGGGTACCACACTAAACCAACCAATTCACCTCAAACTGGCCACCCAAAATTTCCCGAACCCACTTGGTTTGATAGGTATTTTCTTCCTGAATCCAGAACTGCTCCAATTTTCCAAATCCGAGTTCGTTTGACCACTGAACCGGTTAGTCAAACATTGAACTGTTTCTAGCCGGTTTAGTCAACTCCCAAAACCCTACTCCCTAAATATCAGATTATGCTATCCTCACTATCCCCCAATCAGCCTTATCTCTGATTTCTTATCCCCCCAGAATATCCTAATCCAATTTCCCCTTCTGGGTCAATTCGACTGAGTTGACCCAGCCCTTTCTCACTGGGCCAAGTCAACCCAGCAGGTCAACTTAACCCAGTCTCTCCCAGGTTGGCCCACGGTTCAGCCCGCTGGCCTGCAACTTGTCTAGCCCGAGCCAAGCCCGGTAGGGTAGGCCAGCCCAACACAAGGACCCCGACCCATCCGAGTCCCTTCTTCTCTACCCAGCTCCCCGACCCGAACCGCGCAACCCTCCCCCTCCAGGGTTGGCCCGCAGCTCAAGCCCCCAGGCTAGCAGCTCCACCTGGGCCGAGCCCGAGCCCATAACCCGAGCCAACCCTTGTGCGGGACCCGGCCCAACCGGGTCTCTTCTTATTCGCCTGACCATGGAGCCCGAACCAGTCATCCAGGTCTATAACAGACCCGGATCTTCCAAAGCTCAAAATACGAGGACAATCCGACTTACCTTCATTCGCGGAAGCCAGAAATGGTGTAATCAAGGCCGACGAACAATTGATGGGTTTTAATCGGAGTAAAACGTGCTCAAATCTCAAATTTCTCAAAAATTTTTCGTTGGTGCCTCTGGTGTTTCCTAGTTCAGTTTCTTCTCCAACTCTTTCTCTAAAGCTCAATCCTCTATTCCTTTTGGCTCGCATCTCAACCACGATTAAATCCCTAAAAGTCAGAAAAGCTGGCTTGCTCCTATTGGAGCAAGCCTAGCTTCTACACCCTTCGACCAGCTTCCGTCGAAGGTCCCCTTTCCCCCTCTTTTTTTTTTCAATCCAGCCCCATGAACTCTTTCTTGTTCACTTTACTCCACAATTTTCAATTTCACCTCCCAAATGTTTCAATTAGTGCAAAATAGTCCCCAAAGAAAAATAAAAACAAAATCAGGCCATTACATAAAAGCTGAGGCATTGGGCCTCTAATATTCAATTTTTGACTATTTAATAGAAAAATATTAAAATTTTGGAGGGTGAAGTTAATAAATGAAATAAATTACTTTTTTATATATTAAAGATTAAAATTTTAAAAAACAAATTTCAAAAACCTTTAAAATAAATGAACCTCGTGTTACGGCCACTGAGTTGGCATTAGAAAACGTGTAAAACGACACTAGGACCCACGTCCACAGATTTCATTCATTGATCTAAGACTGTTGAAAAAGCAAAAAACCCGATGGCCGCAGACTTACACATACATAAATGAATTCATAAAGAACTGAGGCTCTCTCTCCCTTTGGAGAGGGCTTTCCACTGCTACAACTCCACCGCTACCATTAAAATATAACTCCATCATACAGAGGTTAGACCGTAAACTCCTTCTCCCTCTCTCTCTCTCTCTCTCTCTCTCTCTCTCTCTCTCTATATATATATATATATATATAACTGAAAACGATATAAAAAAGAAAGGGCAGTTGGTTGCTTTTATGAGCTCCAACGGCTGAAAGAAGTTAAAGTAAAAATAAAAAACCAGACAACGGTCACTTTGGGACGATGGGTAAACAATAAAGGGGGATCAGATCGCCTTCTTTATCCCCCCACGTTCTTCTCTTTTGATCAAGTAGAAGTTGAGGCGAGAGGTGTAGGTGGCTTTAGGAGACCAGTTCCTTGGAATCACGTCCCGTGCTGAGAGGGTTCTTAAGGTGGAAAGCGTCGCCAAACTCTCAGGGGCCCCCCTATTATGCACCAATTTGCTCCCCACAGGTGCTTCATCTCCGTCCACTCTGTGGAACTTGCCTGCCAGTTAAGTTCAACCCAAATTAATTATTTTCACTAAAACAAAAGAAACCCGGTATAATATTTAGTATTTTTTTAAAAAAAATGAGTTATATTAAAAAATTAATTTTTCATAAATCTAAATTTCGTATAGCATTTTTTTTTAACCTTTTCTTATTAAACTTGAGGGGGTGCAAGTGATACGAGAAACTAGTTGAGGGGGTGTTGTGTATTTTACAGCCGGAGAGTAGAAAAATGATTTAACCTGAGAAAAGCAAAGGCTGATAAAAGTGCTTGTGTGCAGATATTGCAGTGGACAGCTGAGAATGGGGCACGGAGGGTACTTAAATCATGTGGAGTATCAGGAGATAAGATTTTCCTTTGACGAAACTAGTTATCAGATTAGGCAATGGCTTGGACTTTGATCCCCCTTTTTTTCAATTAAAAAACAGAGTGATTGTCGGAATTGTGCATGTGATTAGGAGACATCCGCAATACTCGGGTTTTGGCTTGTGGCTCTACGAAATAAGCTGCTTTTTTGTTTCTGAAAATAACTTTTTAGGCCTTGGAACTTCTTTAGAGCCGAGCTGCCCTTGCTTTCACTAAATTAGCAAAAAGGAGGCGTTTCGCAATTCAATGATTCTAGACTTTTACCCTTCTTGAATCTTGAAAAAACTTAATATTTTTCAAATTTTAGAAATTGGGTATTTTAAAAGTTTGATTTAGTATTATTTTATAAACTACTAAATAGCAAATTTTAAAAATAAATTCCTAATTTTTTTATTAAAAAAATCCTGACAACTTTAAGAAACAAAGTCTTGTTTTTTTCTAATCTGTCTGTCATGGAATTAGAAAGACTTGTTCTCCTTTCTGGGCATGCGAGAAAGTTTACCTTTCGAAGGGAATGAAAGTTTCTTTTGACTACAAATCCAATTGCTAAAATAATAAAGTAATAAATAATTTTTCTTCATATTTCTCTTTTATGTGGGCCTGTTTGGTGCCTAGAAGAAGGTGGAGGTATTTGGAATTACTATACTTGGAAATGGTGTCGGAATTATAAAACAGAGTAGTAGTTTTTTCTTTTCTTAGCAGATATACGAATTTTGCAAGTGATGAAGGTTAAAAATCATAATAAGAGAGAAAATATGTACCTCTCTAATGTGCATGGATCCGATGTCCTCATCTCCATCTTCAAACTCCACCAGAAGGGAAAGCAAGTAGTCTGTTGGTCCTTCATTTACATGGAAGGCAATGTTCTTCCCCGGATATTTGCATGGCGTCCTTCAATTACATTATCACCAAACTAAACAAAATTAGAAATATGTCCACAAAATTGATATAATTTGCGGAATGATATCATTTTTATTGAACACAACCACCCCCACCATATAATTTGAGTAGTTTTGCTAATATATATATATATATATGTGTGTGTGTGTGTGTGTGTGTGTGTGTGTGTATAAATATAATAAGACGTCTTTTGTATGAAAAAAGCTCAAGCATTTTTGCTCGATTTTTTCTGAAGCCCAAAAAGCTAAATTCTCATTAACTTATGAAAATGTCAAAAACCTTAAATTTTTCTAACTAAAGAAATCCTCAGTTAAATTCTTTAAAATTCACACCCAGAATTATTAATTTTTGTTTTCCTCTCAAATATCCTAAATTATAGTGTTTCAAGTAAGAATCTTAGCACCATGATCATACAAAAGTGCTAAGTGCCATTTGATTTTTCACATGACTAGAAATTAAGTTTATGAATCTGACCTATACATGACATGACTCAGAAGTCAGATATTTATCTTTAGTTAGACAAAAAAGAAAAATAAAATAAAATATAATATAATTTGTTTATTCATTTTGTAGACAAGTTTCTCACATGGTCAAATTTTTCTTTCTTTTAATTTTTTTTTCAACCTTCTTTTGACTTATACACTTTTAACTTATTTAAAGTTAGTGTATAATTTGCTAAGAAACAAAAATCTAATTACCTTTCTCTATAATTTTTTTTAAAAGAATTGTCCTATGCATGAGTTCTATTATTGAATCGATGTATTGTTGAGCAATGTTCTAATCAGACTTGATACTCATTACTCTAGTTTATAATAGATAATTCAAAATGATGAGATCCTGATCATAAATAATTGGTTTGCTGCTTGTAACAATTCATAAAACTTTTCAACCTTAACATTCAGAGCCTCTTTTATCATGTGTTAAAAGTGAGTACGATACTCTGGCCCATCAGCATCATACACCTTCTCATGATATCTACTTAAATTTTGTAGGTAATCGTTAAAAATAGTTACATTACTTGATGAACCGGCACTGCCATGAACCCTATTTGCACCCACATCAAGCTCATCTTCTCTCTGCAGAGTTCAATACCAATATTCTGTCATAAAACTCTTTCTACAATTTGTATCTTCACTATACCGGCTCTAATCATTTCATATATTAGCAATTATAGTAAGGACATCTAATCAACATATCATTCAAACAACATGCTTACTAGCATGCATGATTAATAAACAATTCTAGATCATTCATAAATTCCTATTTCAATCACTTTCTTTTAGAATAAACCCTATTGTACATCCACTAATAGTGTTGAGGAATATCTATCTACAAATAAATAATAAAGTTAGAGAAATGTAATTTCTTCCAAGTTTAGGGGTTAATTGCAAATTACACTACAAACTGTTTTTTAGTTTACAAATAACAACCTTAAGTATTATTTTGGCTAATTATGATTTTTTAAGATGTTAATTTGCATTCAATCCCTTCATGTTAATTATTTACTCATCTGAAGATGAAAATAAATAAATATAAATAAGTTAATTTTATTGATGGGTTAATTAGACGTCCTTATTGTATTTGAAAGTGCACCAAATGTTTAGAGCCCGATATAACAAATAAAATATTGTGGCCAAGATCTAATCATTATTAAATATCTGTTGCAACTAAAGAATTGAAAGGCTTGAACACAATTCTTAAATTCTGTAAAAGATAAAGTGCAACTTAAAAGGTTTGAATGCAATTTATAATAAGTTTGGTATAGTCCAATGTTTTAAAACCCAAACTGATGATCAAATTAAGTAAGGTTAACGGGTTACGGTTTTAAACCGATTTAACCACCGGTGAAACCTATTAATAATAAAATATATTTAAAAAATAAATTAAAATTTTAATAAAGTTATTATAGTTGAACTAGTCGAACTAGCCGTTCTGATCCTAGTTTTTAAAAACACTGGTACAATCTATTTATTGTTCTGGGCTTTATTATTATTTTATAATTATTATTATTATTATTATTATTATTATTTGAACTAGAATAAAATTCACAAATTCTTTTTTTTCAAATTTTTATGTTTAAACAATATACTAAAAAATTAGAACCAAATATATATACTCAGCCCATAAAAATATATATAAATGACCACAGCATATTTTCACATAAAAAATATGTACAAGTAACCAAAAAAAAAAAAAAATGGTAAGTGCAAGGCATGGACTAAATATAATTTCTACAAACTACTAAAATATAATTTCTACAGACTTACATATATAAATAATGATGGAAGATAGAGAGAGAGATATACTCAAAGCACGTTAGAAAGTCATCCTAATATATATATTTTATTTATTTTTCAGGATTTTTTAGAAGAATCAGATAATGGGTTTTAATTTTACAAAAATCAATGAAAATTGTGTAGGGAAGAATATGTCTCCGAACAATTTCTTGTCCTTCTTCACGGTTAAGGCCAGTGATTAATTATTAACTAGCTCCACTTATGTAATCAGATTTTCATTTTATTATTTTTAGTCTTTTTAATTCAAAATAAAAACTACAACTTTGTAATAATAAGATTTGTTTTAAATAGTAATATATATATATATATATATGCACTCATTTCATATGTTAGGTGTAGTTGGAGTATTCCACAGCTCCCTATTTAATGCTATATATGGTTCCTTGGTATCTTCTAGTGTTGGTGAGGGAAACCATAGAAAATGAATCCACTAATGAAGGTTATAGATTCGATCAAAAGGAAGAAACTTATATATCGTTTAAAACAATTTTAAAAATAATAAACAAAATTGTAATGTTAATAGTAAAAATCATCCACCAAAATATCATTTTGCAAGGGGAAGGAAGGATTGGTATAAAAGTGTCCATAGATCATTACTTTCTTTCTTAAAAATGTATTTATTTGACACTACTAGCATCACAACTTATATTCCAGTTTTCCTCTTTCTCCATATTCTAACATTTTAGATTCGTCATTTGAATCTTCTTCCCTTAACTTGATTCAAGTTACTAGAAAAGGGGTGAAGTATGACACTCCCTTACCCTATTCAGTTGACACTCTTGTCCACATGAAATCCACCCTGTCTCCCTCCCCATGCGGACTATCTTGCCTCCTCCACCATAGCAACGTGAAGTGGCGAAGAGTGGTGGTGGCAGTGTTGAGCTCCTATTGCATTCTCCTTTCCCTAAATTTTCTGCTTTGGAGATGTCTTCTATGCGTCAACATTCTATAGAAACACTACTCTTCCAGCCACTTAAGCCTTGAGAAAAGCATGCTAACAGGATGCTATTGTGTTCACTATTAAAATAATAGAATTATTTCACCAGTGAAATAATGGTATAGTGTGTTGTATATACTTAGCTTTTTAGACGTCTGATTACTGATTTAATTTTTTGAATTTTTTAGACAAAATTCTAGTGGCAAAATAAAGATATTGTTATTGAGTTTTACAAAAAATATATTTGATATGCATTAATTTGATAATTCACACAAAATCTCTAACACTGTAAAACCCTAGTTCTTAAGTTTAATAATAAATATATTATAAAATTTCAAATTTAATTATTTCAAAATTTGAATTAATGAATTAAAAAGCAAAAAATATATGTGTATGAAACCGAAGATCACCTATCACCCAAATCCTAGAAGAAGCCTCCGACAAAATAGAATACCTATTCAGATAAAAATAAATTCTCAGAACCGAACCCGCATGACAGACCAGAAAAAATTGAGCATAGCATGAAGGGTGACGTAATCATGCCTCTTGTCAATCTTTCCAGAGGTTCACTATAATTTGGCATTTTTGGCTTATTTTAATAGAAAGTGTTGTTTTCAAAAAACTTTTATTTTTTTAAGCTTACACGTGCTAATCATAAAACATTTAACTTTTTTTAATAGAAATATTTCAACTTTTGTCCTATTACTCATAATTAGTCAAAAAACAACCACCGAAAAACTTGATTTTCCTATTTTCTTTTGTTATTACTTTTCAGTTTCTCTGCTTTATCTTTCTTTGATAAATATCAGATTTCAATATAAAATAACAAAAATATACATACAAAAAGTATGT
>CAJVSB020000779.1:0-17898 GCA_911865555.2 Thlaspi arvense
AATTGGTTTATTGTGAGTTGGTTCCAACATTTAAAGAAAATTTATCTCAACAATAAAGTCTGTCCAATGTGGATTACTTTATATAGAAATTGATCATCTTATAACTAACTTTTATGCAAAAGTTGATTTTAGCCTATCCAACTTCTTTATTAGTTAATATTTTGTATATTTTTATAAAATTAATATATAGCTATTTTAATGATATATATTATTGATATAAAAAAATGTAATAGGAAACCTATTGGAAGTATCGGACTCTTTTCAGGGTTTTACGAGTCTTGAAAGAAGAAAAATTTATTGTTTCTAAGAAAAGGTAAATAATTTATTCTCAACGGTTAAGTTTTTAACCAATCTTACACTTTATTTTCTAGAGGATTTGCTTTCTATTTTAGACTATTTTAAGGTGAGTAATTAAAAAGAATAAAGAATTTTAAATCCAACCATCAGTTTGAAAAAATTAGTGCAAAATTATAAAAATGGCGGACATAATTATTTTTTTATTTAAAATATATAAGTCTGAAATTATCAAATATTTTTAATTCTTACAATTTCTCGCCAACCCTCGCCTCTAAAATGGTTATTAAGAGATTTAATTCTATTTTTTTATATTTTTATAAAAAATTTTATGTCAGAAAAAAAAAAAAAAAAAAAAACCCTTACAAGGTGACAAAATCACTAACTCATGTCAAATCTGCATTCACACCAAGCCATCCTAGTACGGAGTGGTGCTCTTGCATGGACGATGCAATAACTTAATAAAATATCATATAATATACATATATTTTCAGTGATATGATGCGACAATCTTACTAAAGCAAGGTACAAAAACATTAAACAAGTGTTTGTAAATATTTTTGTAAAATTTAAAATAAAAATAGATAGAAATAAATTATAAAATAGAAAATATATTTATTTGCAATATATATTAAAATGTTCTTTAAAATAATAAAATTGATATTTGAAATATAATTTGTGTAATTGGTTAGTCAAGAAATTTTTGTTTAGAAAAGAGTAATATGCCTTTTTTATTTGTTTGTGTTTGATTGCATTTTGCCTTCGCCAATTGTTGAGAAACCATTAGACCATTGTGACCAATATCGACCGATGACTTCTAGTTGTCATCGGTGTTTGCTAGTTGCCGTCATCAAGCCTATTTGCTGCGAGTATTACACAAAGCCCCAACCATTCCACCCTTAGTTCCCTTTTTTGGTAGAAATAGTCACAACAGAATTATTGTACATAAATAACAGCTTATCGATTAATCAACACTCCCACTCCAATCACGAGGTTCCTTGACTATCACATGAGTCTCGATGATAAGTCAATGGAAATGGCTAATTGTTAGAATCTCTTTTTTTTCCCCCTTTGTTTGTAATGATTGATAGCAAAATAGGACTTTTGAATTTGTTGACTGTCACTCCACTTCTAACACTTTGTTGAGCCTCACCAATAACCAAAAAATATCTTGTACTAAGTGTGAGTGCCAACTAATTAACAATTTACGTCAAATTTATGTGCTGAAATTTCTCGCAATGATTTTTGCCATAGCTGGATTGTTTGCAACTATAGGTGACAACAAAGTTGACAATGGCAGACAAGTGGTGGCAATGAATGGTTGATGTCATGGAGAGAACTTGTTGGGGGGTGGTTTGATGCTCCCACAGCTGACATTGTCAATGGCGAAGGCAAATGCACGAAGGATGAGGGCTGAGTCTGGCAAGAGTAATTCAATAACTAAGAAAGAATTTCAAGGACAAAGTTGTCCAAAATAACTATATAAAGCTTTTGTTTAGTTATAAATAACGTTACTCAAGTTAAAAATACCCCGATTTTAGAAATCAGTTTCCACTTTTATTTTTATCTACTTAATTTAATAGAATACAAAAACTATAGGTTCCATTCCAAATACTTTAAGAGTGCTTTAAAAGCATTAGAAAACCCAAAACCACTTAGAATAGGTTACAAACTCCCCCTAACTTATCTATTGGCCCTTAACTTATTTAATTTATTTAATTGAGTATCTTAATTTTTTTAATAAATGCGGTTTATCTATTTTAATTTGATACTAATTAGTTTTTCATATTCATTTTTTAAACTAATTGATTGAGATTGAACTAATTTTTATATTACATCCACCACCTCCATACACACAAATATATACATATATATATTATAAATGAATAATAGATTAATTGATACCAGTGTAAATGTAATATACTTAAAAAAAATTTTACACCATTAATTTGATCAAATTCAATTAATAAGATTAATTACAATTATTTTATAATATATTAATTTACACTTATCAGAGACTATAGGTTCCATTCCAAGTCTCTAATAACTATAAATTAATATATTATAATATAATTATAAATTTGATCAAATTTTTGAAAAGAAAATATCAAATTTGATCAAATTTTATATTAGAAAATAATTATAATTAATCTCATCAATTTAAATTTGATCAAATTTTGAAAAAGAAAGATAACTGTAAATTAATATATTTAGAAAATAGTTATAATTAATCTATCAATTGAATTTAAACAAATCTTATATATTAATTTACAATTATCTTTCTTTTTTTAAAATATTTTAAGAAAAGATAACTATAAACTAATATATTAAAAAAATAGTTGTAATTAATTTCATCAATTAAATTTGATCAAATCAATGGAATAATATTTCATTTAAGCATTTTTACATTATACTAATATCAATTGATTTTTCTCTCTTATAAATATTTTTTACAAAATAATATAAAATATTTATCGTATAAAATTAAAATATTCATTAATTTTAAAAAATTATAAGTCCTATTTGATCCATCTAAAAATTAATTTTTCAACCTATGTTTTTTTTTTTTTTATTAAACACTTGATTCAATATAAAAGTTTTAAAATTTTCAGAACATTCAACTTTTGACAATCTAAATCTATTTTTAATTTTTTTTTGGAATTTTTACTTTATGATTTCTTATTTTTATGTTAACATTAAAACTTGCTTTATTGTAAAGAGGAAAAAAAAATGTTAAAAACACACACACACACACATATATATTTTTTTCAAATGAATTTTTCTAGGGCTAATTTAAATAAAAGAAGTCAACTTTTTAAAAGAAATTGGTTAAATTTTTATTATTAATAAATTAGTTGCAAAAAATTTGAATTTTTTTAATGAAAAATTAACTATTTAAAAATTAAAAAATTATAATACAAAAAGTTTTTTTGAACAATTCAAGTAGTTATTAAATATTGAATTTTTATAATTCAATGAAAGCAATAATAGAATTAATAAAAATAATCCTAATAGTTAAAAAAAGGTCCACATTTGGATTCTAATTTTGTAATAAATATTTTTTATTATAATATATAATTAATTTTGGTTGCAGTCTTTCGAAATTCTATCACAATATAAATAAATTAGAATAGTTATCATCCAATGAGAAATTAGGTCGGCACGTGGGACCACGATATTCGGCGTGCGATCATGTGGATGTGGAACACGATTCAACGGTGGAGATGGGACGCTGAAATCGAGTAACACGCGGGGGTAGGAACGGGCTCTGTTCTACACGCAGCGCACTGTTCGATGGCTCGGGACTTAAACTCGCCGTAATCTGAGCTCCTCCGCACATAATTCCTGACTCAACGGCGATATTCTCCATTCGCCTAATTCCAACACCGTTGATCCGTTGACACGTGTCAATGTCACATATGCAGCTTTTAATTCCCTAGGATCCACGGCAAAATCATTTTATGCTGAACTAGTATTCCCGGCCGTCAGATCCACGTTTCAGGTTGCAGCCCATGTTACCATTTACGACCCTTTGCCCTCTTCATTATTTGATAAAACGGAATGGATGTATTAATATTTATTTATTTTTACTAAAATAAATAAATAAAGGGAAAGGAAATGGATTAAAATTTATAAATTTTTTATTTTAAAAAGTAGGGATTAAATCTTAATTTTTTTAAATTTCAAAAAAGTTTAGAATTTTGAAAAAGTTTTGTTTCAAAATTTTAAAAAAGATAAAAATAATTTTATTCCCTTAAAATATTATAGTGATAACACTTGCAATAAAATGTAACAATTTACTCTCTCAAATTTGTAATCACAGCTAAAAATAATTAAGGGAGTTAATATTCTCATTTATATTATCATAATAAATTTTAATCTCACAAAAGTTTTTTGACCACTTTATGAATGTTAAATTACACAAAACTATTTTCGAGATTAAAAGGAAAGGTAGAAGTCTTAATAAGTAAATTGTTATAAGTAATAAATAATAATAAATTATTTTCATTTTTTTTTAATTTTACTTAATACCATTTAGGACATTTCATTTTTAATCAAAATATTTGTTACTTTTTTTATTGTATAATAACTATTTTATCCAAATAAATAATTAATTATTTACAAAATAAATATTTAAGTATTTTAAGCAATTGAAATAATTAAAATAATTTATTAAGCTCATAGGTTAGTCATTTGAGTAGTAAAAAATTGTTGTTTTTGTAAATTAGTTGGAGAATAAATGTTTAATTAATTATAATTTTTTAAGTTATAATGAAGGTTATTATATTGCAAACAACATTTTACGAATTATAAATAGTTGGAACAATGCATGTTAGAGAGTGTTATCATAATACAAGTAAGTATATTGATTTTATTAATTATTTTTTAATTGTAATTATAAAAATTAAGTTGAATAAATTATTATATTTTATACTGCAAGACAAGTAAATATTATTTTTGTAATATTTTAGAGAGTGAAGTGTATTTTATGCTTTAAAAATTATAAATATACCAAATATTTTCAAAAATTTGAAACTTTAAAATATAAAAATTTTAATATGTGTGTGTGTGTAAAGCGTGCCCTTGAACTTGCCCTGTGCACTTTATGGGGAGAGCTACTAGCCTGCTACGCGGCAGCAAGAGGCTGGATAGGCCAAGACGGCGAGATTTGAGCGTCGGCAAGATTATTTGAGAAGTCAACAATTAAGCCCGACGACGAAGGCTTGTGGTTGGTGGGACGGAAGACCTATGAAAGGAAATCTAGGATTGAGTCGTCGTAGAGAATCATTCAGGTGGGGTCCCCAGTGATGACTATCCACTGAATTAACTAAAAAGCTGAAAAAAGGATGTGGTAGATACCAGTGGAGGAGGGCAAGTGCATGCGTCGGAGAGATGATACAGTACATCTCAAGGCACCATTCTATGGTCCACCTCATTATCAAAAGCCCCCAGTCAATAAATCAACCCCACACTATAAAGTGAAATGGAGAAGAATAATCATATGAGCAATATTCATTCCAAAAAAAATAATGATTTAAAAATTCAGAAAAAGATATCAAAAAGTTTACCCTTTTTTCAAAAAGTGATTGCACTCGTATCCAAAATAGATTACAAATTATCAGGGTGACATCAGCAAATGGGCTGGAATTGGTGGACCTAATTTGAAAAGTAAAGGATTAGAAAATTCGTTGAGTAATAATTGAAAATTGGGGGTGTGTTTGGAATTAATATATTTTAACTTCAAGAAAGTAAAAAGAAACCGTGGAAATTAATGGGAAAGCTTTTCCCCACCAAAAAGACAAAAAAAATATAGCATTAATGAGGGTGCCATTTCGGTGCAGGCTTGTTGGGTAAAATGATAGTAGTGTTGGCTACTCAATTATGTATGCTGAGAATGAAAATGGAAGCTCCGTTCAAGTACGAGAAGCAGGCGGTTGTGTGTGGGGGCACAAACGCGTGCCTTGTTTGGGTGCACAAAAGATGCCAAGAGTCATAGCTTATGGTCCCTCATGCAATCCAAACTTCAATAAGATAATAATATCATTGTTGTAATTATTATTATCATTATCATTATCATTATTATTATATAAATGAATAAGTAAAACATTCAATGAAATTTTTTTACTTGCATTTTATTTATTGTTAGTTTGTGGGAGAAATGTTTATGTTATGGTTTGATTTGATTTGAGGTTTAAACAACATTTTCCGACTTAGGATTTTTAAAAATAAATTAAATTATAATTAATAATTTAGTTCGATTTTAAATAATAATTTGTAATTTGTGAAAATAAAATATATAAAATCCACTATTTTTATAAAATTTTAACATAATCATTTTGAAAATTGGACTTTAAAAAAATTATTTAACTTATTTAATTTAATAAAAGAAAACAGAAATATGGCAAAGTTTACTTAATTAGTAAACAAAAACTATATATATAAAAATAAAATTTTTAATTTTGTTTACATATAAATTATACGGGTCAGTTTATACAATTTATTTAATAATTAAATTTAAATTAAATTATATAATTTTTTTTATAGATTAGATAAATTAATTAAATTAAATTACAATTTAATCAGACCATATAACTTAGTTTGATTTCTTAAAAATCTGTAGTTTGCAGCCTTTCCTTGTAATTTTAATAAATTCACAATTAAAATGCAATTACCTAACTTGGGATTTGAATACTCCTGATACCCCGCGAAAGTAATCTTATTTTCCGATAATTTATTTAAAATTATACTTTTGGTCACAAAGTAAAAAAAATTACCAATTGCAGTACATGTTTGTTTTTTCTTTTTCACTATTGGAAAGAATTCTGTGCATGCTGTTGTTGTACATTGCAATAATTACAAAGAAAAAAAAAATACAGAGACAGAGACAGAGAGAGAGAGAGGAGATGGGACCGCACGGTGTACCCGTCGGGTCGGATTGACTAGAGAGGGCCTCTGATGTGCGTGTGGCAGTGACCCGTCAAATTGTATGGGCTTTAAGGGGCAGCCAAATGATTGAGATTATTATGGGTATGATAGAATACAATTAGTGCTCAAACACCATCATTTATTAAGAAAACCAGATATATATAAGCCCACAAACTATTTGCATGATGGCCGTGTAGGACCCACTTTTTTTAATATAATTAATTATTATTGGAAGCCCAGATGGAGTTAGAGATGTACGGTTGATCCTCTCAATAAAAGGGCTTCCAACATATTCTCTGTATTTCGACTTTTAGGTACATAGTAAATTATTAAAAAGTTATCCTCCCAAAAGTCTAAATAATTTTTTTTTCTTTTCATTATATATAAAATTTGTATACGTACTTAAATATAAATATATCAGACATAATTTAAAAATATTAAAAAGGTCAAAAAGTCTGGATATTTTTTTAAAACAGATTAATTTGTAATTTACACTTTAATATTAAAATTTTTAAACATCTTATATTTAAAAATACAGAATTATCATTTTGCACCTTATTTTAGCAACTCTTGGGTCGCGTCTAAAAAATAAAGGTACAGGATGTCAATTTTTTTAATCATAAATTAAATAGCCAATAAGAAGGGTCAAATAACTCTTAAGAAAAGTATTTATATTTTATACTAGATCTTGACACAATGCATTAGTGAATATAACAATAGTTGGGTTAAAAGCATAAAAAATCCTTGTGCTTTTTATAAGTTGCACAAAAGCATCTATAATATGAAAATTGTACAAAATTATCTTGTGTTTTAAATTTGAAAAATATAAAACCCTTATACTTTTTTTACATTGTACAAAACTTTCATGTGATATAAAAATTGCATAAAATCCTTTATGTTTTAAATTTAAAAGCATAAAACCCCCCTATTTTTTCTTGAAGTTGTATAAAACTCTCTTATTATATAAAAATTGATTGATTTTGATTATTTGGATAAAATAATCATTATAAAAAAATTATTAAAAAGCCATAATACCTTTAATATTTTAGTTAATTTGCATGAAATTATTTCATTATATGAGATATAATTATCCACTTTTTTCTATAATCAAAGTATTGAATTGTTATAATTGATTTAGGGATTTAATTAGAAAATATAAAAGATAGTGAGGTGAATATATAAAAACAAAAAAGACTTTGGAAACCAAAATATTTGCATAATATTTTTTTTCATAATGATTGTTTGTTTCATCAAATTAATCAAAATTAAGCAATTTTTATATAACAAGGAAGTTTTATATAACTTAAAAAAACGCAAAAGGGTTTTATACTTTTAAATTTAAAATACAAGAGATTTTTTGTAATTTTCATGTTAAAGGGAGCTTTGTGCAATTTTAAAAAAAAAGTATAGAGGGTTTTATACTTCTAAGTTTAAAATCGAATAAACTTTTATACATTTTTCGTTTCATAAGGAAATTTTGTGCAATTTAAATAAAATATAAAGGGTTTTTATGCTTTTAAACATTGGATTAATATCATATGCTGATTCTAATAATTCAATAAATAATAGAAATTCTGATCCAGTAAATTAAGATTTAGTATAAAATAAATCAGAATAATAGACACCATATAAGCTAAAACTACATAATCGTAAGTGCACTTTTGATTTCTGTTTGTAAACAGATTTTTTGGTTTTGGGAGAAAAAAAAACCATTTTACAAGTTATTTTTAATATATATGTATATAAGATAATTTTAAAAAAAAACAGTACTACAAAACAAAATATTTTTCAGATTCCCAATAACTATTTTCACTTCAAAATGAGAATAAAACAAAAATAATGCATCATTTTACAATTTTTTTTAGATATAAAAACCAAAGACAAAAACCAGAAAATAAATACAAACCCTTAACTTAAAAAAGGAAAAAAAAAAAGAAAGAAAACAAGTTACAGAGAGAGAGGTAAGCGGAAGTTGTAGGGATGGAAGGGGACACTTGTACTGTTTCACCTGGCGAAAGGGAACTCCATTTTGTCTTCACCATCATCTCTTTATTCCCTGTACAGTTCTCTCTTCTTCCCTTCTGTGTATATTCTCTGGACTTGGCCTTCATTCGAAGCAGCTTTATGGGCTTTTTCTTTACAATGAAAAGCAGAAATGATAATGGTCCTTCCCACTTTCTTTTTTTAAAAAAAAAATTATTTTCACTGCAACATCTTCTTACCAAGCCACAGTCATTATGCTGCCACCAGCCATTAATCCGTCAGAGTCCCTGTTCGTTTGTGTTATTAAATTCTTTGTGCTGATGATTGCTGTTATGCATGCAATTATTTCCTGCCAAACGGTCCTTTAGATCCCATTGCTCCTGCAAATGCATGTAATACAGCCTGTAAGGATTTGTATTTAGTCACATCATCTAACATCCATTATATAGCCAAACACTATTATTTTTTCTGGGTTTTTAATCAATTTCTATCAGTTTTTTAATTAAAATCAAAAATAAAAACCCAAAAGTTCATTAAATCTAAAAAGGTCAGATTTTTTGGGCACCAAACACCCCTTAATATGTGCAGCTTGTAGCATGAGATCACAAATGAGTCAAAAGGAGGGTACCCAAATGCAACATTTTACTTATCAATAGTTTTTGGTTTATAGAATTTATTAAATATTAATAGTGAAAAATGTTAAATTCATAGCTTAAAAAGTTATTTTTTTAAAAAAAATAAATTTGGTAGGCGATGGGACCCGCAATTATTTTGGGAGCCATCACTGGATTTGAATTAAATTTTGGTGAGTGGGCGCTCCATTGGGCAACTCTCGCTCCTCTGTTTTATTTTATTTTATTTATCTTTCGTATAAGATTTTTTGGAGGCATACCTGGCCGATTAGCCGACGCAGAGGCTAAGAAAACTTCAAACTCTTGTATGTTTCGAGAGGTATCGTTTTAAATTGAAAAGTATTAAGTTAACAAATTTTTGCATTTGAATTTACAACGAAGAGGCCTTAGATATGTCAAAAAAAGCGTAATTAATATGTTGAATTATATGAAAATTAGGGTTTTCAATAGTTTGGATATTAATCTAAATTCGATTTAAATTTAATTCAAAATTTAAGATTTAAATCTAATTAAAATATTCAACTAATTAGATTTAATTTTAAATATTTATAAAATGAAATAAGTGAATTGAATATAAAATTAACTAATATGACCCGTTAATAATCTGAATCAAAATTTTAATTATATTTTTTGATTAAATTAATAATTTTATATATGATATTTATAAATTCAAAATTGTATAGATTAAATTCAAAAAAATTATAACATTTAAAAATCAATATAATTAGTGAAATAGAGTTGAGTGATTTAAATGTAAAAAAATGATTTTTTTTTATTGAATCGGATTTTTAGATTATTTATCGAATTTAGATATCATTTAACAAACATAAATTCTATAAGATTTTGAATAAGATTTAGATATAATAATGATTAATTAAATTCAAATATATCTAATTTGATCAAAATTTGACGTTAAATTATTCTAATAAAAATGCACCAATCAAAATTCCAAATAACTGAAGCTATTTGACAGACAAACAACACCCACAACGCGGAAGAAAGTGAAATGGATCAAACCTTAACGGGGATCGAACAAATAAGCCACCCAATTGGCTGGCCCAAATTTGAAGCTAGCCGGGGAGCCCATCAAGACCAAACGGCCTGTAGGTCACGCCATTGTTTGGTGGGCAGCCCCCCGAGGGAAGAGATTTTTCAGAGAACTCTTACTCAATTTCCTTGTATTTGAATATCATGCCCAAGTAGGTGCATATAGGTGCAGATAATGGTTTCTAAACTCTAGTATAGCATTCTTTCATATAAATAATATACATAAGGAATGAATTAAACCACCTAAAAAACTCCCAAATATAAATATAAATAATCATAAAGAAAATTTTAAAAATTTATCATTATTTATTTTCGACATTTTCGCTTAATTTGAAATTTTTGCTTCACTCAAAATCTTGATATAGGTGAGCTCCAGGGGTTTTGGGCCTAGTAGCTCCTAGATTATTTATCTACTTCCATATTTCAATGGGTGACCATTTGAAATCTAGAAGTAGCTATGCCCTCGATGCAATGTTTTAAAAATTAGATTGTTGACAGAATCTACTGTCTTAGTCATTATGGGCTCGACTAGTCAAACCTTATGTCATAAATGTATTTGTGTATAATCATAAATAATGTAAAAAATATTAAAAAAAAGATAAAAATTTAAATATTAACAATTTCTTTTATTACAGTTAGTCAGTAAAAAAACTAAGAAAAGTAAGCTTGCTTTATATATTTTCTAAAAAATGAAAAAATTGATTCAATTAGTAAATCAATTTTTTCATTTTTTGATTAATTTTGACCATTTTTCATTAGTTCAAAATTCAAATAATTTTTTCCAACCAATTAATCCAAAGAGACAGTTGATTCCTGATTCAATTAGTCAAACCGACTAATTTGGTCTAATTTTTAAAATATGTTAATGCTTATTAGTTGTGAAAAGAGAAGTATATACTCTCCTTTTTAAAAAAATTTAAACTTAAACACATTTATTTATTTAGCATATGTTCTTACCCATTGGTCTGATCATTCAGTTTTCAGTTGAATTGGTTCAACTTGTCAATCCTATTTAACAGTGGTTCCCGGTAATTTTTTAAAAAAGTAAAAATCAGAAAATTACCCATCTCCTGAACAGGAAAGCCCCCACAAGATGGGGTCCATTGTATCTCTTATCTTGCTGCTGGATGGCCTCTATCCCTCAGTCCTAACAGGTTCATGCTCCAACTCCCTTGATCATCACTTTGATGGGGGCCATCGATCATTGGCTGATTATTTGACACGTGTCTACAAATTTTGAGGCTAAATAATCCCCAATCAGCCTAACCTAACTTTATTAGATTCCTTATTTCTGGATTTTCTTGTCCTGGGTTTTTATTAAATATTTTTTGAGAGGATTTGGATAGCAAGGAAGAAGTGAATCCCACCGTAATAATGGCAATTTATACTGGATTTTTTTTTTTTGGCATTTTCAACTCTATTAGATTTTTTTAGTATTTTATATTTTAAAATTATAAATTTAATATTTAATACTTTAAAATTTTAAAAAGTACATTATGCCATTGATTGACTATTAAAATTAAAGATAAATTTGGAAGTTCGTATAAATAGAGGACGAAAAAACTAAAAAAGACTTGGACCCTCTTTTTTTTTTATTTCCACTTTATTTAATAACATGTAAAATAATAAAGAATTTAATGCTCTTCAAAAACATAAAATATTAAAATTAGAAATAATTGTCTTGATAAACAAAATTAAAATATTTTAAAAGATTAAAAAATGAATGTATAGAAATCTTATATTAGTGTGTAGGAATAGTTTTTAAGTGTCAAAAACTCTTATTTTTTAAGTATAAAATGTGTTAAAAAGCCTTTATATTTACATCAATTGACATGGTAAATATTTTCAAACTTATCAAAATAAATTATAGATGATTAAAAATTTATTATCTATAAAGCAAATTTAATTATTTTATGTTATATTTATATTTTAATAAAATTTAAATAATATTTATATTATAAAAAGGTATCGTAACTCAATCTCATCGCATTAGTGAGATTTACTTATGATTGGGAATGCGACATGGGGCACAGCGCATGAGAGCTGCCATTGGCTGGCCCATGTAAGCGGCGGAATCATGGTGATCACCCAGGCGTCGGGTCTCTTTCAAGGACACCCCATATTCCCTTCTGGGCCGTCCTTTTTATTATATAATTTCCTATGTAAGTGTTATGTATATGCGTGTCACGCCTGAAAGAGAATGATCATATAGGGTTTTTAGCAGTGAATTTTTGCAACATTTTCTTTTTTGGGTTTTGACAGGAGTAAAGTCTCCCATAAAATTATTTAGTAACTTCTCTCTAATTTAACTGAGAGAATGGCCAAAATCTCTACCTTGGCAAATGGGAGAGACCCAATTTAGTAGGATAGTCACACATAGATATTTTCTTTTTTTAAACATGTTTCATTTTAACTTGTGATTATTGATGGATGAAAGTCTTTTTATAATATAATTTTATATGTAAGTATTATGTATGTGCGTGTCACGCATGAATAGGAATGATTATGTAGGTGATTTAACAGCGAATTCTTGCAACATTTTTTTTTTTTTTGGGTTTTGACAAGAGTAAAGTCTCCCGTAAAATTATTTAGTAGCTTTTCTCTAATTTGACTTAAGACAGAAAGACCAAAATTTCAACCTAGGTGAACAAGAGAGACCAAATTTAATAAGATGGTCGGTTAGAAGTTTTTCTTTTTTGTAAACATGTTTGACTATAACTTGTCATTGTTGATAGATGAAAGTTTTAATTTATTAAAATGATTTAGGATTTTTGAGGCTTTCCCATCATTAAGTTTGACCTTGAAGATTAGGGTTTCTTAAAAAAAATTAATAAAAGATTTTGCATTCGAAGGGTTATCAATCCGTGCACGGGTTATCTCTCTTGTAATCAAATTTCATGCATATATATGAATATAAAGGACGACTTATGGTCATGTTTATATAAATAGTATTTTTGCAATAAAAGTTTAATGTGAAATACATTATTATGACCCTCTTTTAACATTTGTAAAATGAACAATTAATCTCATGAGCTGACTATTATTTATTTTTAAAAAATTAAATTTTTTAGAGAAATAAAAATAGATGTAAAGGGAGGATCGTTCTTCTTCTTTAGTTTTTGCTAATGCTGAAAGGGGAATTAAAAAAAAAACGTCTTTACCGTAGACATGTAATTAGACATATATGTGAGGAAAGGAAGAGAAGAAAAATGGGAGAAGAATGAGATGAACAGAGATGGGAGGACTTGAGAGAGGTTGGTTAAATGATTGATTGATTCTCTCCTGAGCTTCCATCCACCTCCCATGTGCATGCTACGGATTTTATAATCACAACAAAACAAAAGTCAAGGTTGTGACAATGTTTCCCCCGTATAATCTGCCTTGTAACATCTCTCTTTCTCTCTCTCTCTCTCTCTGTGAAACCACAAACCCATGTCTTATTATATCTTTTTTTGAAAAGGAACGGAAAGAATATAGGGTTTTGATGTCTTATTACACCACACACACATGTATATATCTTAGAGATGAAAGGGGACTTTAGTTAGCCTCGATTCTTTGTTTGGTTTACATTTCTTGATCTGACCTACTTCTGACATCTCTGTCTCTCTCTCTCAAATGGATCTGAAAGATCTTTGTAGATGTGGAGATGGGATATCTTAGAATCTAATCTTTGTGGAAGTTGAATGTTTAACTCAGAGTGTTGGATTTTAGTTTTGTAGGAAACGGAGTTTTATAGAGTAATTTTGCTTAAGAAAGCAAAAAAAAAAAAAAAAAAAAAAAAAAAAATGGTACCAATGCATGTTGTTCTCTTGTTTTGCAAAAATTTAAATGTAATTTAGGGTTTTCTCTTTTAGTTGTTAATTTACTTCCCTTCCTTTCTTTAAGAGGAAAATGAAAAATTTTGTAGGCGGCAACGGAGTTATTTAACAAAAATTTTAGCAAGGGTCGCGTGTGTGTAATTAAGAAAGATACATTTAAATTTGGTTTCTGAAAAATCATTTTTACATTTTGAGGGGCTAAAAAGTAATGTAAGTTTTATCTTTTGTATTTTGATTCTTGAAAATTATTTTACTATTTAAAAATAATTTTGCAACATTACCTTTTTTTATTTTAGACCCTGGCTCACCTAACTTTTAATTTATTTTAATTTTATATACAAAATTTCTAACTTATTCATACAAATTTTTCAATGGGTGTAAAATTAAAAAATAAGAGAGCCATTATATATACTATTACCGCAAAAAAAGTTTTCCTTAGCTCCCCGCTCTAACAAAGTCTCACTTCTATTTGAACGAACAGAATTTCCTTGGAGAATGACACGCTTGTTATCAAGAATTTCATGTACATGCTTTGTAAATTAATTATTTTTCTAAGATGATTTGTGATCTTAATTATAGGTGTTGTATGATCGAAATATAATCTGTTTATCAAGTGTTAATTACATGACACTTTACCTAGTGTTGGTTAGGAGTGTCCAGACTTAGAAGGTGTTTAGCACCTTAAATTTTCAAGATTACAATTATTTTTTATGTTCAAAAAACTCTGAAATATCCAAATTGATAACTTCTAGGTTTAAGGTTCAAAGAGTTTTAAAATTGTTTTATTTCTGAAACTTAAAAACTAAACGGCATAAAGGTGAAAGCCTAGAAAGCAACTTCCCTATTAAAGCGATTTACATGGGTTTTGACTAAAATGATTTTGAGAAAAATAAATTTATTTTTCTAAACTAAAAAGGTCAAAATCAATTAAAAAAAGGCTTAAAAAACCAGTCCACATTACACACACACACCACACACAATTATTATATTTTATAATAAGCTGGTGAATTGAGACTCCAAAAATAATAAATTATCAGATTTGCGTGCAAAATAATAAGTAACAGTGCCAGTTTGTATGGAAATAACAATAAACATCTAATCCCTACTTATTTTTAATATTTTTAATTATGTTTCATGGCTGCCAATCATGTCAATCATTCGGTTTAATAAAATAAATAAAAGTCGTAGAGTGATTACCATCAAATAAAACCTTAAATTAGGCCTCAGCGACCCCCTTCCCACCCACCATCCAACAGGGCATGCACTAAGAGACATACGTGAAAGAAGTTGGAGCCTTTACACACACACACACACACACACACACACACACACAACACACCACACATATATATATATATTTATACTAAATTTTATATTATCAATTTAGTTAAAATTTTAAAAAGAAAAATAACAGTAAATTAATATAATAGATGACAGTTTTAATTAATCTCATTCATTAAATTTGACTAAATCAATAGTATAAGATTTGGTACAAGTATTTTACAATTATGACTACATTCGGTTCAAGAGATAGAATATAATTAGATAAAATAAAACTGATAATTTTATTTGAATTGTATAGTTTTCACTTGATATTTGATAATATTTAACTAGAAAGATATGAAATAGTGGATAAGAAATTATATTGCACAAAATACCTTCACGGGCACTATTCATCATCATCGTCTTTGTAATAACTTAGAGTTTAATCTCATTTGATTTTTCTTGGTATGAACAGTAAATATATTTTAGTAAAAAATAAAAAATTTGATAAAAATTGATAAAATTATCACACAATTTTTTTCGTGATGACATTGTTTTTTTTATATTGATATTTATTTATTTTATAATCTTTCTCGATTTTATTATGTACATATCAAAAATGTAATAGAACAGATTAAATTATATCTTATTCTACTATAACACTCTAATAATAATACACACCATTATTTTCATATAAATTAATCCCATATATATTTCTCCTCTTATTTCTCTCTCTTCTTTTTCCCTTTTTTGGAAAAAAAAAGTAAAAGTGGAAAGCGAAAGTGATAGGACAGCCAAAAGCATGCCTCATAATGCATTCTTTTTCTGTTCATGCCGTAGAATGAGTTCAAGTTCATGAACATAAAAAGACATGTATGAACACCAAACACATGCATGGTTTTGACCTTCTGTCACCCAACGCGGCTATCTTTTTGTTATGGATTTACCAAGATCCAGTCTCCTTTTAAATTTAAATTTTATTTGTTGTAATTAATACAAATAGTAAAATGTTAATTTTAAAGAATTGAAAAACTAAAATTAAATCTATAAAAATATTAAAATTAAATTTTTTTTTATTTTTAATTTATAAATACATCATTTGTCGACTTAAATAGTTATTATACATGAGATAATATAATGCAATACTTTCTTTGTATCATAACCCCCCCCCCCACATATATATATATTATATATTATTGTAAAATACAGTTTGCCTCTCTAAAATATTATAATGGTGACATTTCCTTTTCAAGTGTAAAATATAATAGTTTATCTCTTTAAATTTATAATCGCAATTAAAATTAACTAAAAAATTAATATATTTACATAATTTACTATAATACCCCTTTGCCCGCATTAATCATACTGTTTTATAATTTATCAAATATTATTTATGAAATAATATTTTTCCTTGTAAAATAATTATAATTAATCAAAAAATTTATTCCTAAAACAAAACAATAAAATGACAACATTCATTTGTAACAAGAAAAAGAGCTTTCATTAAATTAATCTTACCCCAAATTTGCATATGCATACTTCCTATTATTAGTGGTAATTGTGAAGATATAAATTATTCATAATTAGCAAATGCTGCCTGTAAAATAATAGTTTTATTTAATTAAAAACATTATAATCAATTAAAGCTAAACCTTAACTAAATTTACAAAATAATACCCTTCATTGTAATAAAAATAAAGCAGTTAAGATAACCTATTATTCTTTTTTTAAAATACTATAAGAGAAACTATAATTTTTTTTTTTTGTTTCAATGAAGGTTGTTATTTTGTAAATTGTTTAAAGAATTAAATTTTTAATTAATTTTAATTTTTTAACTACAGTGAAAGCTATTATTTTTACAAATAATATTATTGTTAAATTATAAATAGTGTGACCAAAGAGGTGTTACGCTAAATTAAATAAGTATATTAATTTTATTAGTTATTTTGATTGTGACTATAATTTTTATGAGATAAATTGTTGCATTTTATATTTAAAGAGTGTAAAAATAATTACAATAATATTTTAAAAAGGATAATAATTTATATATTGTTTTATCTATATTTTATATTTTTATATAAATATAAAATTTATTTTTACTTGAAATCTCATGTAAAGTACAAATGTGCATCTAGAGGTTGTGGGCGGGTATAATTTTTTATAAAATTCGGGTAAATTTAATATAAAAATTAATTTAAAAAATATTTATAAACTTTTATCTCTCTCTCTAGTCTCTCCATCCCTTCGTGTGCATGTCCTGATACATCACACACACACACACATACATACATATATATATTATTTACTATCAGATTAAATTATTTATAAGTATTTAATGGGATTTATTTTAAAATAAAAAATTATCAATAGATTTAATGGGTGTGTACATAAATGGCATCTGTACTTTGTGGGCTTCTCCTTTCGGAGATGAAGAT
>CAJVSB020000780.1:0-17810 GCA_911865555.2 Thlaspi arvense
TTAAAATTCTGATCTCCTGAGGCTTGCGGGATTGAGATTATCCTAACCCTAACGCTGGTCCATGAACTCGACTACCGGTCGTGACAGCTTTTCCCCTCTCCAATTCTCCTTCTCCAGCTCTCAGTCTCTCCAAATTTTTTACACCCATACTCCACCTTTATTAAGCAACAAACACCCAGATTTTTTTGTCCTAATTTTGCTCCGATTGGAGCAAATTGGGTTTCGAGGACCTTTGGCTGATTTTCGGCTGAAGGCCTCTCCCCCTATCACAATCCAGCCACTTGTAGTTTTAATTCTCTTATTTCACTCCCCCTATTTTTCCAATTTAGTCCCTTGTTCTTCTAATTTGTTCAACACGCCCTTTCTTCTTCTCTCCTTTTTTTTTTTTTTTTAATTAAGGCCATTATAGGGCGTTACAATTGATCATGTACGTGGTTTCTTTGACGAGCCCGGTTTGAGGATGGGTAACGTTATTTATGTTTATTTGTACTTTAGAGTTGCTCAATTTTGCCTTTCAGATAGGATCTTTCTATTTATATGTATTTGTGATTTTTATATTAGATTTGATTGAATTATAATTGTTTATTCTGTCTGAAATTTATTAGGACAAGTGATCTAATCTTAGTACCAATCACGTGTCTAATTTCAAGTCGTTACAAGCACCAAGCAAATAATACAAAGGATAGGATCAACCGTGACTCAAGCAACAGACCAAGTCATAACTAACTCATGCATACCTCCAATCAAGTATGCACGAGTGTTTGGAACCTCCAGAGGAGGCACCCCTCTATTGGGTATTCTAAATATATCTATATCTAATATTTTATTATATTTAAATGGGCCAATGTTCTCAATATTTATTAAATTAAAATTTGAAATTAATATTAATATTAATTCAATAATTATTGTGGCTCCTAGCCTTGTAAGATAGAATTTAATATCAAATTAAAACTAAAAAAAAATGGAAGCAGAGAGCTTAGATCTAGTACTCATGATAGACCACCAAATTGCCAACTCTAAAAAGGGTGGACAAGGGAAAAGACTAATAATTTCTAACTACCTACCCTGTCTCGTTAGACTGTCTGGTATCATGTGACAAAAGAACGTAGAAAGTGACCTACAAAATTGCAGTTGCATTGATGCAATAGCAATTGTCAACGAGACCAGGTACAACAAAGAAAACACCACCTGAGCTCCCGCTATATTTAACCAATGTTTTAACATCTTTAACGGTGATAAAACTAGTAAGATTATTGAATGATAAAATTTAACTGGTCAATTAGTTTAATCGGTGGTCAAACTAGTTAATAATAAAAATAATGAAAAATAAATTAAAAATTTTAGAAAACTAAGATAATTAAATAGCATATTTTTGTTTTAATTTTGTATAATTTTCAAGTCAATGAGTGGCATGGCAACATTAACACATTTTCTATTATTATTTGATCACTTCAAAATTCAAATATTATAAAATATATATATATATTATTTTTTGTAAATTTTGAAAGTTTTATTTTTTAATATTTAATTGAAATATGTTGTAAAGAGAGATAAATGATTAAAAATATATTTTCTAAAAATTTTTCTACACTTGTTTATAAATTTTTTAAAGATAATTTAACAAAATAAAAGTTAACCTTTTAAAATCATATAATCATTGTAAATATGTTATAATTATTTCTTTCATAGAAAACTAAAAACTTAAAATATATTCAAGTACAATGTAAAAAAAGAAAAATAAAGAAAACGTAGTTTTGAATATTTTATTTCTTTATACTATATTTTATTTAAATATTAGAAAACATTTTGTTTTCTTAATTGTCACCTTTTTTATATTAACTGAAGTCATGTAAAAAAATAGTTGAAAACTAATTTTTTTAATTTATTTTGCTAAAAATAACTAAAAATTCATAATTAATATATAAATCTTTTGCCAACAATGTACGCTCAGTTGTCTTATTTGTCTTGGTGGGCCCCCACCGTGACTTCAAACCCACTGCCGTGACCAAAGGGCGAGGTATTGGCCGGAACAATGGCCAATGAAAAATCATGTTTACATTTAAAATTTTTTAAATAAACTTTTAGTTTTTGACATCACTAAATTAAGTTTCTAGAATTAATTTTTGAAATAAAAATTTAAATAATCTTTTAGAACATAAATTATTTAAACTATGTTTACTTTCGTATTTCACCAAATGCTATTATCCATTTCTTATTAAATTTACACTCACATTTTTAAATTTTAATATGTAAAATACACAAGGCCAAGACACAAAGAGTTTAGGAGTACAAACCAACCCCAATTATAGCGTGCCAGGACAGGGGTGAGAGAGGCAGCCAAAACGTACCAACTCAAATACATGCACCTGTCTGAATAAATTGTGGGACACCTTCATTTCAATTATTCAATGTAGGACACCCATTTTAAAATAAATGGTTTTAGTTTTCACATTACTAAATTAAATTTTTAGATTTAAATTTTTTAATAAAATTTTAAATAGTCTATTAGAACGTAAATTATTTAAACTGTGTTTATTTTTTTTAATTTCCCAAATGCTTATAATCCATTTCTTATTAAATTTTTTACACTCTCACATTTTAAATTTTAATATTTAAAATACATAAGGCCAAGACACAATGAGCCTAGGAGTACAGACCAACCCCAATTATAGCCTGCCAGGACAGGCGAGAGACAGGGAGCCGGTCTCTCCAAATACATCAAACATATTCAGAACCACGTGAAATTCGTACGAATGATTCATTCGAGGAGAACGGATGGTTTCCAGTGATCACCGTCGGGGTTCACATGGTGCTGACCCAGTAGACGGCACCTAGCAAACTAACAGGAAAGTGGCATTTGTGTATGATTTTTTTATTTTTTTTTATGTTTAATTAAATAAAGAAAAAATTATAAATATAATATTAAATATTAAATTATTTTATGAATAATTTAAATGAATATATTCTATTTTTTGTTTTTCAAATTTAAAAATAAAATATAAAAAATAAATTTTATTTTTTAAAATTTAAAAATAAAAAATTTAAAAAATCTAATATTGATATGTATAATTAAAATGTAATTAAATTATTTAAATAATTAATTTTTATTTAATTAAATAAATAAATAATAAAAACTATGGTTATATGTCACATTTTTATTAACTTACTAAGATGTTACCACTCTGAAGTAGTACCCTTATCAAATGAATCGTCAATCAGTTGAGTTAGATTAACAGCTTTCCGGCTTTCATCAACATGCATGATTTTCTTTTATGAGTTGCCATCAAGATGAAACTGAATTGTGTGAGGAGGCACAGAGTACCTGCCCACAAAAAAGGAAAGAAAAATTCGTATGGATAATAATACGAACAGCAAGCGGCATCTGCATATTTGGCTTGCACCAGAAACGGACATCAAGATTAACTAATGCATTTAATCAAAATCAAAACGTCCACTTAACCATCATCCATTAGCTCCACAACAAACAGACATGAAAGCTCCTTTTTCATCTCTTTTTCCAGGAAATTTCAATTGGTTACCCGCTGATCACTCCTTTAAAATTGTTGAAATTTAAATATTTCCACGCAAAAAAATAAATGGAAAATAATAACGTTCGACATTAAGTTGTACAAAATCATGACTGATACTGGTTTCATTCAAATTGTTGTTCCTGAAACTGAAGATGAAGAATAATTCAAACATAAAGCCGAAATGTCTGAATAATTCGAAAATTTGTAAGAAACACGAGATTGAAAGATACATAAATATATAGAGTGAGAGCTCGAGCAAGAGAAAGAACGAACATGGACTGGAGTGGTTTCAAATCATCGAACGCTTGAACCTTTACACAATGTCCGTTACTTTTGAGCTTCTAATCAGTAATGGTGAGCACGATTCAGATTCTTCGGAGCCGTGGCGGGCAAAGTAGGAAGCTCCTTGATTCTTCGTTGTCCTCTTTTCTGGTCATCGCTGACCCAGTTAAGCGATTGCTCTCTCGGGAATTAAGGGCCCGGTTTGGCAGGCTAAGGCCCATTTCGACGTGCTAAGGCCCGCAGCCTCAAAAAGCTGGAATAACTTACAAAGAAGCAATTCATAGTCACGACTTCTTTTTCTTGTTTTTGTTTTTGCTCTTCCTAAAATCTTGCAACATCACTTATTATTTTTGAATTTCCTATTTGCTCAGGCTCAGCATATCAACATCAATATATATTGAGAGAAGTGGTTAAAGATACATTCCGAATTTTCAGTTTTTCTTAATTTTTTTTTTTAAAGAAAACATAGATTAATTAGTTGAATTATGTTTCAAAATTCCAATTTCTTTATTTTCCTTAAAAAACCGTGGCTTAATTAATTAAATTATTTAAAAATGTATTTTCATATAAAGAAAGCCCTACACTAATGGAATTGGTTTCATTCGTTCGTCAAGGATTTCGTGGTTTAGCCAAAAAAAAAAATCCAAATCTTCTCGAAACCAAACACGTCATATCTAGTGGTACTTCCCAATCTTAATGGGTATTTGGTTAATGTAAAATGAATTATTTTTTCCTGATTTATATTTTTAAGAATTATTTGGTTTAGTATGAAAATTTTAAAAATTTAGTAAGTAAACTTTTCAAAATTAATTTTTTTAAAATTTTTCAAAAGCCCTTTATCTTTTTCTTATTTTTTAAAATTTTTCAACATTTAAATGAAACAAGTTTTGCAAAAAAAGAAAGTATCAAAAATATTTTTTTATTTTTCATATTTACATATGATTTTTTAAGATGATCAAACAAAAAAAATTAGTTTTCTAAACAGATCAAATACTACAAAAAAAATTTATAACAAAACATAAAAAAATAAATATGCATTTATACCAAACTATATCTTATAAAAGCACAAAAGTTTCCCATAAATCTCCACCGAGCAAATAATACAGAAGGTAATAGACCAACCCATAGCTGAGAGAAAACACAAGTATCTACCCAGTCAAGCATCCTTGAGTATTTGGAACCTCTAGAGATGGCACCCTCCTCCTAGTGTATGTATTTAAAAGCGCTCTTTAATGTATTTATATCTAATATTTAATCTTGACTCAGTGGGCAGTGAAATTAATATCTGTTATATTAGTTTTAAAAATTAATACTGATACTAATCTAACATTTACTAAACCTGCTAACTCTGTGAATCAAAATTTAGTATCAAACTAAAACCAAAAAAAAAAAAAAAAAAAACCAAAGAGCTTAAATCTACCATTCATGCTAGGCCACCAAAGCTGCGACAATAAAAAGAGGTGAACTGGGAAGAGAGGCCAACAATTTCCAGCTAGCTACCCAAATTGTCTGACTCATGCAACCAGGTTTTACCCAGCAGAACATTGAAAGTGACCCACAAAATCGTAGACGTATTGATGCAGTAGCAATTATCCGATAAACTAGGGACAACTAGTGGCGAATTTTTTGTTTTTTAGTGGGGGGAGGGGGCGGAGCTATGCCTCCTCTCCCCAAAAAAAAAAAAAAAAAAATTCTCTTTAGTATTATATATATTAGATGTGTATTGGTCTTTTAATTTTTTCATTTTGCACCTATTAGAAGGCTTATATGAATAAATTAAAAGTTTCAAGATTTCATTTAAAATAAAATCAAAATTAAAAGAGTCAACAAAGGTTAAAATTTTTTAAAAAAAATATTAAGACCCATTTTCTGATAGTAATCGAAATTTTAGGGACCAAAATAGAAACTTAAAACTCATCTTTCATAGAAACGGTGCCTAAAGTCTGTTCATCTGTAATGCCCCATTTTGGGGGGCAGTCAATTAAGAAATTAAAATTTAGAGGACCTCATAGTAAGAACAAAACTTAAAGGGCCTAATTGCAAAAAAAAAACAAGGATGTTCGGAAGTCTAATTAGAGTATTATGGGACTTAATTAAACCAATTAAAACTTTAAGGCCTAAATAAATATAATCAGAGTTGTTAGGGACTGACTTGAACGGAACAAGAAAGTCAGGGCCCAACTCTTAAATTCAAGAAATTTTGATCCAGATGCTGGATCGTTTCCTTTCAAAGATCTAATCACGCAATTTGGCTTAATTGTAGTGATCATCTTTATCAAACCTTAAATTGATAATGTATATATAGGAATACAATCATTTCAAGCTAGAGCCTTAAACAATTGATCAATTACTGCCTCAAATCAGCAAATCAAAGCAAATACATTTCTCGAATAACCATGAACGTGCAACAAGGACTATCCTCAGTTTCTCCCTTCTTCGGTTGAATCACGACAGCCAATTGGTGTATTAGCAATCGCCCAACTTAGTCAATTAGCCTATTAAAGCATTATTGAGCAAGTTTTTTTCTAAATTTTAGGATTAAAATCTTGATTTTTGGTTTTCGGGTGAAGAGATGACATGGTTAGCTATGCAGTTCTGCACAAGGCTTTAAGTTGAACTAATTTAAGGCGGATTGGGCTCGGGTCACATGGAACTCAGGTCTAGGTTGGGATATGACCTGGGTCGAGCTTTGGGTCCATGTGTTTTAGGCTTGATTTTTGGACTAGGTATTTGGGCCGGGCTTGGTTTTAGGTCTAGACTACAACAATTGGGCCAAACATGGGCCTAGGCTATGTGGGCTTGTGATGAGCTTCTAGATTGGGCTATTTAGATCAAGTTTAGGCGAAAGAAATAGGGATCTAAAATAAACTGAACCAGTTTAATAGGATTAATAGCCAGTTCAGGGGACCAACCACCGGTTCAACAACAGTTCAGGGCATAATTAATTAGTTTAAGATTTAATCAACTGGTTTAGAGCTGTACAAGTGATGGTTCAGTGATTTATTGGACCGGTTGAATGATTTAAAGATTGGTTCTATACATAAATTAACTGATTTAGTGTATTAATGATTGGTTCAATATGTTATATATCCAGTTCACTATATATTAGATGCTAGTTTAGTGCATTACAAGCCAATTTATGACTGGTTCAACATAGTAGTGACTAGTTTAATGTTGGTTTAGCACTTTAAGGGATGGTTTTGAGGTTAAATAAACTGTTTTTATACTTTATAAGGCTGGTTTAAAATTTTAATACTCGGTTTATGACTTCATTGATTGGTTTAGGACTTTAGTAGCCAATATGGGTTTTTAGCATAAAAATTTAGAATTTTATTTGAGTTTTTAAATGGAAATTTATATTAATTTGATTCTTAGATATATTAAAATAAAAAATAAATATTTTTATTTATGATTTTAGATTCTTTGTACGGTTCTCGTTAAACATGTGTCATTGAAGATCAGATTGCTTAATTTCTATTAGTTCTATGAAAAATAAAATCCATTTATAAGTATTTACATTTTCCATATATGTTACAAAACTTGGTTTTGCATTATTTATTCTATACAAACCTGATTCTTGAAAATTAAGTTAAATTATTATAAATGAACAATAAGGGACATGTATGTAATTATTAGATTTGTTTTGAAAAAACTATCTGATGTTACTTTTTGATACTGTTTATTCTGTAATTGAAGTTTCTATTTTCTGATAAACTATTTTTTGTTTAATATTGAAAAAATGTTTTAACAAAGATTCAGATTATTAGACATTGTAACTAACGACAGTAGGCGTTAAATTACGTGTACCTTGAACTACATCCCTAACTAGTAAGGATTGTGCTAGACTACCATGTTGGGTCAATATAGGAGACTTTTATATTTATATACCAGCAAACTAAGAGGTCGTCTCTTGATTTCTATTATTGGTAAACTATGAGGTTGCTACCTAGTTTTTGTTATTAGTTAACTATGGACATTGAACAACTTGAAGATTTAAGGCTAAGGGATAAGAATATGAAGTGCGCAAATTAGTAAGCTCTCCATATGAGTTGAAGCAAGCTCTAAGATAATACTGTGAAAAGTTCAATGAAGTTATACTAGGTTATGAATTTGATCAAATAAGTATGATAAATGTGTATATTGTAAGGTAGAAAATGGTGAATATATGATATTATATGCGTGTGTGTTTAGGGGGGGATGACATATTAATTTTTGGATTTAATTTAGTTATTATTGATAATGTAAAATATTGTTTGTCTAATAATTTTAAAATGAAAGATTAAGGAGAAACTCATGTAATTTTGGGTGTAAGAGTTAGTAGAAAATAAGAAAATATTCTATTAGACCAATCTAGTGCAATTGAGAATTTCTTGAGAAAATTTAATTATTATGATTGTAAGATGGTTTTCTATTTCCTATGATCTAAATATGATTTTAAATATAAATTTATGTGAACTTGTATTTTAATTAAAATATTTGTAAATTATTGGATTTTTATTATACTTTACTAATAGGACTGGTCTAATATAGTTTATGTAGTTGAAAGACTTATTAGATATACTAAGATCCTAGTAAGGATCATTGTATCAATGTAAAAAGAATTTTTAAATATCTTAGAGAAACAATAAATTATTCTTTATATTATAAAGGTTTTTCAAGTGTACTTCAAGGATATAATAATGCAAATTATAATATTAATAATTCTGAATTTAAATCTATTAGTGATTTTGTTTTTATATTGGGTGAAACAACAATAATTTCAGGTTATAAGAAACAAAATGTTATATCAAAAAGTACTATAAAAGTTGAGTTAATAGTTTTAGATTTAATTTATATTAGAGCTAAATAGCTAAATGATTTTTCCTTGGTATTGTTTTAGTAAGTAAGCCTTTGCTAGTAATTTATATACATTGTGACTCTAAAGCAGTGATATACCTTACAAAATATTCACATTCAAATAAGGAGATGAATAGATACTTAAAAGCGAGATATAAATGTAAAATCTTTGTAAAAAAAAAAAAAGTGATATTTCTTAATTTTGTAAAATTTGAAAAAAAATCTGGAAGATAATTTGACTAAAAATCTACCTAATAAAGATGCTTTTGAATGATTGAGGGGATGGGCAAAAGCTCATAAGGGAGTTACCCCTGGGAGTAACCCAACCTTTGTGATCAGAGACCCAATAAAAAAGTTGAATGGGTAGAAACAACTTCTAATGTGTGGTTCATTATACACTACTTTACAAGGAGAGTATCTCCTTCTCATCGCTATAGTGTTTGTGCTATTTAATGTGATGTTAAGATTGAGCTTTACTCTTAATGAGATAAACATGGGAATTCTGTAGAGTATATGTCACATATATCCTTGAAGGTTTTACATAAGTGGGAGTTATCATGAGACAATGGTTATGGATATGATTAACCCTAGAACTCTCATGAGAATCAAGAAAAGAGCACATGGTTGACAATGCATAACCTACTTTGAATTGAAACCAACATCGATACTTGTGACGTATTGAAGTTTGTTCAAGGGACCTAATTCAAGTCGTAATCCATTATGATTTTCTCAAATAGAAATTATCGACACTAAGTGTAGGTTGAAGCTTAGAAGGCTCTTGCACTCATTGCATAGTATTTAATTGCACTACCACTATTATTTTCATTAATAATTCTTGAAGTTGTAAATATTGTGGAGGATTGTTGGATATTTGCAGCTTCAAAACCTCAAAATAAATTTTTGTAACATCCCAGTTTATATTTATAACACTCCACTAATGGTCATTATTTATGATTTTTAATGTGGTTAACATTCATCCTAACATTATAAATAGATGGTTTTAAGGGTTTGGACGCACAAATACAAGCATTCTCGTATTCTCTTCTTTTCTTTTATCTTTCTATTTTATATTTTGATATTGTGTTTGGGCAATTAACCTGATTTTGTTTCTAATCTCCATGTGATCATGCCCATTCTAAAAAATGTTGGCATGGCTACTGGATTTTATTTTAAAATTGTAATCAGCTACTAGTACTTGCATGAAGGGAAAGCAATCACTTTCTTAAAAATAATGGTAAGTAACATGATTTCCATCTAGGTCAACTATTTAAATTTCTCTGCTAATATATGTTATTTTAACTTATTATTTTATTTTTTATTATTTACTAGAACATTGTACAGAAAAACAAATCACCATATAAATAAAATTGAATAGCACATAAATAACAAATGCAAAAGAATAAGAAAGCAATAAAAGGATTGCAAAAATGAAAGAATGAGAAAATAAGTTGCATAAGAACATGTTAGAATTACACTAAAGAATCACCATTTTTCCTGTTCTCTAATACTTCAAGGTTCTCTAAAGCAGCTGTAATAAGAACCATATGTGGCTTTTGAGCAACACTACTAAAATCATTGCATTGAATCAGCTCAAACCTAGTAAATTGAAGTATAGTCTCATTTGGAAAAGCTTACTTCAGATAGAAAATAGGCAATTAAAATTACCTTCAGATAGAAACACATCTTTAGTTGTCT
This sequence comes from Thlaspi arvense, assembly GCA_911865555.2. NCBI lineage: Eukaryota > Viridiplantae > Streptophyta > Magnoliopsida > Brassicales > Brassicaceae > Thlaspi > Thlaspi arvense. The sequence goes on from CAJVSB020000780.1 coordinate 10,344, forward strand.
GGTGTTGGTCCATATGGTTCTTTCACTTTCAATTATCAGATTTGCAAGATGGCATGGCTGAGGATTGCTTGAGGGCATAGTTGGCCGCCGCTTCATAGGTGTGGTTGCCCCATTGACCACGGATGAGTTGGGAATGTGAGAGAAGCAACAAAGGGAGAGAAAAATGAGAAAAAAAGGAGAAATCTTTGTAACAATAGATATTTGACAAGATTACGATATTAACAAGAAGCTTGAGTATGCATACAAATCATTCCAATTTGACCCGACTTCAATCTCAGTTATAGGTTTCTTGATCCTCATCTTTTGATGGGAGGAGATTTGATGGGGATGACTAAACTCAGACACAGAGGAGGGGATAGGCAATCTTTCAAGTTAGGTTAAGGGAAGAAGAAGAAGGGTTTACGAGTGCGAAAACAGAGGAAAAATTTTGCTTTAATAGTTAGGAGAAGATTTTTTGTCTAAAGTGATTTCTAGACAATTTTGTAGGAAATTCATTTGAAATTTTGAGCACGACTAGCCTACCTTTAGTTCTGAAAGTTACCTTTCTTAAATATTAAAAATAATATCTCTATTTTTTATTTTATTTTAAAAATATATTTTTTATTTTGACAAACACTTTTTGTCAAAAAATATATTTTTAAAAAACATTTTTTATTCTTTAAAAATTTAATAAAAATAAATATATTTTTTTCTTGCAGACATACTCTCTTGAGAAATTCACTTAACCCTTAGAAAATGTTTACTACTTATTTTCTCCCCTATTTTTTGTCAAAAATTTTGTTGAAGAACTAACAAAATGTTGTCGATCAAAAAATTTCTGCTGAAAATTCTAAATATGTTTGTAATGTCATTGACCCTTTTTTTATTTATTAAAATGTTGAAATAAAATTATAACATTTGTAAAATGTTGTACTATTTAATATTTTTGCCTTGATTTATGTGCAGTTGGCCTTTAAAACTGTCAAAAAGACGTTGGAGTAGTTTTCTTAGGCTCGTTTGGCAACATCAATTACTTTCTTTTTTTAATTTTCATGGAAATAAAAACAAAATTTTATTTTATTTTTATGGAATTGAAATACAAGAAATTTTTGATAATTTCTGTTAATGTATTCTTGCAATAATATATGATTATTATTCATTATTCAATTTTTTTCTTTCCATCACCAATTTGTAAATCTCTCTTTTAAATCATTTTCAATTCATACTCTTATATATATTTATATTGCGATACTGTAAAATTTTCTTCCGAGACATATTTTCATTCACTTATATTTTTCTCTCTAAAATTTCTCCACTTAATATGCAATCTTTAATCTCTCTTTATCTAAATTTTCTTTTTCCTACTTTTTTATTTTTGGTTTATTTTAATATTTTGTAAAAATTCATTTTAAATATTTTTTCTTTAAAATTTTCTCTATATAATTTCTAAATGAAATTCTCAAAATTAAAACTAGAATAATTCACCAGTCTTTTTTTTTTTTTTATTTAAAATTTGTTACCTTTTTTTAAAAATGAAAAACATGTTATCTTGGAAAAACGGATTAAATCAATTTAGAAAGAAGTTTCCGCCGGTGCTCTCTCTTGAGATCGGTGTGTATGAAGCCATAAATTTCTTTCATTTTACAGATGTAATTCATCTTGGTTGTCTATACTATGCATAAACATAGACATACCTGATTGTTCCAGCTACTCTTCCATTAATTTCTCGGAGATCTGGGGAAGATGACTAACCCACCTCAGATCGCCATTCTTGGCGCTGGCATTTTTGTAAGAAATACTTATCTCCCTGTGTTAGCTCAGATCTCCGATTCCGTTGCTCTCAAAGCAATTTGGAGTCGAACGGAGGTACCTATTTTTTCTTTTTGCATTTTCTTTCTTTTGGTCATTTAAACTAGGTGGGTTTATGAAATTTATTAGGTACGTGGGTATTCTTGCAGGAATCGGCTAGAGGAGCTGTTGAAATTGCTTGTAAGGCGTTCCCGGCAGTAGAATGTAAGTGGGGAGATGGGGGTCTTGATGAAATTATCAAGGATAGTTCCATAGTTGCAGTCGCAGTGGTTCTCGCTGGACAAACTCAGGCATTTCTCTTTCTCTGAGATTGTCTTTTCGAGTTCTAAACTCTTTAATTGTGTAGGGATAGATGTGCGTACGCTGCTACGCATCTGCATTTACATGGAAAGGTTCATGATTTTGCATCTGTTTGTTAAAGTAATCTTTGAAGTATTTATCACAGAGTGCCCAAATTCTTATATTTGTCTGTCAAATTCAAATTGCTGGATCAATGAGATTGTGAAGTTGTTTCTATTGTTTTTAGAGTCCAGACAGAAGTAAAAAAAATTTCTGGAATATTTTAAAAGCCCGATTTAGCTGTGGTGGTGCTATGTTACTGAGGAAGTGAATTTGTGAAACAGAGAATGGGCATTATTTCCTGTGTTGAACCTGGGAAGTCCTGATGAAATAATAGGAAAAAGCATCTTGTTCATCCTCTACTCTGTTTCTCTAGGGCAGCCTTTTTCAATCCTAAATTATGCAGGAGCTTGCCTGCTTGAAGTAAAATACTGCATGAATAGCCTTCTGAACTATAGAGATTCAAACCCATTTTTAATACCATTGATGGAGAGAACAATTTGAAAATTCTGCCCTTACAATAAATTGCAATAGTATCTCCTTAAACTATAACCTTGTATCACTTTACCCCTTTAAACCATGACCTTATTTTTGTCACAACATAAACACTACATTGAGGAGTCTTGCTGCAAATGATAAAATTAGTGGTCATTTCTGACAAAAAGTCCAACCTAAAAACAGTGCTTGCTTGGGCTAACTAGCATCTAGTTACCTTCTTGAGGAGGTTGATATGTTAAGATGATTAGAATGTAAGTTAATGTTCTGAAATTTAAATTTTAAAAATTTTATTTCCATTATTCACTTTATATATTTTGTATTAGAAGACTAGAATTCAAAACAGAGCTGTTGGAAGCTAAATCATATGGAGAAATATAGTTGTCAAAATGCCATACCATCAGGCATGGAAGGATTCTTAGTCAATGAGTAGGAACAAGCAAGCAATAAGACAAAAAGTCCTTGGCTACTTTACATTGCTGTGTATGGTATCTCAGCAACTGAAGCTCTATCTCATTTTTCCAACTGCTGTGTATGCCTTGTGGCTTCTTCAGGAGTAATTCTAGGCATCAGATTGGAAGTATTTGGGTTAAAATCTAAGTGAGAGCCTTCAATGTGGACACAATTTTCTTCTTACTTTCAGAAAATTGCATCATTATGAGAGAACTTTTGGCAGGATGCAATTTTGGGAATATCTAGTTATGTGCTAATCACATGGACATTGTTTATCCAATTGTTAGCAGATTGCCAAAGAATGGGGAAAGTGACATTTTTTGTTAGTTTAAGTGGTTAATAGACCAAAGGGCAATTGAGAAATACTATTTTTGAATTGCAAGTTACTTGATTATTTTCCATTCAAGTTTTAATGGCTTGCTAATGTAGGACCGTAAGGTGATCCTTTTTCTAAGTTTAAAGGGCTGGCTTGTTGGATAAAATAGGTCAGGAGGTGATCTGCTACTAACTCATAGTTTAGGAAGTCCCAGTAAATTTTTCCTTTTTTTATATAGAACCTGAGGGTTAATTCTTCTCCTCCCTACATATATATCGAGTAATATATATCAGAAACCTTTTCAAAATGAACATAGACTAGCGATATGGAATTATAAAATGATAGGCCAACTTGACGAATCTCAGCAACTAAGACACCAAACATATGACACAGAGGGACATGATCACATAAATATCATAATGCTTTAAATGCTGAAGCCTTAAGATCAGATCTGTTTTGCTATAGATGTAAATTTCCAATATGGGTATGTAATTCAAGAACCACAGTAATTGTACCTAATTCTATATAGAGAAAAACATTGTAGGGACATGAACATGTATGCATGTGTACTCTGAATGCCTCTCCCTCCTTTTCTGCTCCTTTGGTAATCTATTACTTTTGTTTTGTCATAGGTCAAGCTTTCTGCATTAATTATGAACCTTTTAATTCTCTTTTCCTTTGAAAGTTGTTTCCTTGGGTTTTTTTAAATGCACAAGTTTTTCGAATATAATATGGCCATTATCTTGTCTAAACTTTGTTAAGTAATTGTGTATATAGAAATTTTCCTCCTTAATCATGTTGCAATCTCTTTGCCTAAGAATGAGTGAAATCAAACCCATGAATCACATCCCTCTTTGTTTCCTCTTTTGTTCTTTCCCTTTCTTGGCTCTCTCTCTCTCTCTCTCTTGGTGAATACCTTGTCGATGCTACATGATTAAAAAAAAAGTAATAATTATGGAATTTTTCCATGCTCCTATATTTGAGGATTAGATTAATTAAGCCCTGAAACCCATGCTTACCTGAGACATGTACAAGTCCTGTTAGTATTCTATAAGATTATAAACAAGTTTCCTAGGCTTCAATTCTGCTGTTTATAGCATTATATCAATTTCTAATATTATTCATTTTTATTAGTTATAAACAAATTTATTATGAACCAGTAGTTTCCTAGAGGTGTTGGCTGTGAGGACAAGAATCTGACTATCATAAATGAAGCTTCTTAAGTCAAAAGAGTTCATCTAAGTACTTGAAACCTATGTTTTGACTGTTTAATTCATCCTCATGGATATGAGTGGACCAAGGTTATGGGTTGTGTGTCAGAAATCCTACCTAGTAGTTGGGTACAAAATTTAGCAGTTTGATTTGAGTACATGTAATGTAACTTATGACAAGTTCCCTTTTTTAAGTTTTGCTTTTTCATGAACAACAGTGCTTTATTTTACAATCAGAAATCCATTATTTGTATTACCAGAAAAAAAAGGGAAATCCATTTTTTGTATGATTGATGAAAAGGACTCCCATGGCATATTTTCCTTCTTGGTTCAAGTTGCTTATGATCTATGGGCAATAAAATATGAAAACTTAAGCTGAGCTAGCAATGTATTTTTGTCTCTTTGTGTAAAAAAAGGTTCCCATAAGCCATGAGCCTTATAACTTTGAATGTATTGATGGAGGGCATTAAGCATATTAGAACTTTCTCTGTGCTTTCCCAATTTCATGATTTGAACTTGCAAGCATCTTTTTGCAAAGGAGCAACCTTATTGATTCAATTCTTAACCTTACTGAAAAACTTTTATAAATTTCCTATGTCCTCGAACTTCATCATTATTCTCCATTCTTCTCATATACATATGGACCAATCTATTATGAAGTGAACAATGTTGGTTTGTCTCCTTTTTTGTAATTTTATTTTATTTTTCTTGGAATAGGATTAGTCCCAAATGATTTTGTCAATTTGGAGGTGAAGTATTCCTTGATCTTACTACCACTGTATGCCATATGTTTATATTTAAATTGAGCCCTAACAGAGGAGTTTTTTTTTTTTTTTTCATTTTCTTTGTTCTTTCTTTTTTCTTTTTTCTTTTTTTCTTTTTTCTTTTTTGGGTGAGGGGTGTGGAGAGGGGGAATTTATGCTTTAGTTTCTAGTGTGGAATAGTTAGCACTTTTTGGAGGATGGTTTTCCATCCTGACCTTTTGGCTTTTGCAATTCTGTCCTTACTAGTGCACACAGAACCATGATTTTTGAAGAAGCTTTGATCTATTGTGAGCTTACCTCTTTGGTTCTTGCATGGAATCATTTCATGTAGGTAGAGATGTCATTGAAGCTGCTGAAGGCAGGGAAGCATGTCATTCAAGGTGACTTTTAAATGCTAAGAGCTTTTGAAGGGTTTTAATTAGGTTTAGATTTAAATAAACCTGATTAAGCCTTCTATTAAGGGGGAAAAAACCAAACCCACTAGATCTAGACCTATTTTGTCTATGCCTGCTTTTATAAAAGCTCAATTTCACCAAATTCACTTTCCCCATGTCCACTTAAACTTACAATCAAACAACTAATTCCACTGTCTAAAACCCACTTCCTTCTAAACCTACTTCATGCAAAACCAATTTCCTCAACTCACTTTTGGGAACCCACTTAAGCTTACAATCAAATGAGCCCAAAGGTTGACTTTATGCTTTTCAAATTTTCTCTGAAATTCAGTTTCTTCTGTGAGTCACATACGATCAGTATTCTAAGAAAAAAAAAAAGATAAGATTTTATAAAATAGGTGGTTGGTCATCCTAATGTTTTGGCAGTCAATCAGTAATGTTTGAATACATGTTGGTTTCTGTATTTTAGGTCTGTGTCTATATATATAGATAAGACACAGGCATACAGCTTTTTCCCATGGTTAAGCACTTCTCTGCAATAAACTCACTCCTTTCCTTTTTTTTTTATTTTTGTCTGGTTTTGATATGCCTTTGGTTGGCTGATGCTGTTGATCTGAAGAGAAACCAGCTGTTGCTTGTAAGTTAAATACTGTTTCAGATAATTTACAGTTGATCTATGATCCTTTACTAGTTTTTGTGTAACAGTCAAAGTTGATGATTATTCGAAATTTTTTGTTGGACTTCTAAAATATTTGAAGCATTTATGCTACCATTCCTAGGAAAGCTACAAAATAAGTAAAAAATCAAATTTAGTTTCTACACCAGCTGTTATTGGACATCAATTGGTTGATGAATGTACTAGAAATTCTTTTACTTTTGGCCAAAAATCTATTTTCATCACTGAATATTTCTTGAAATGAATATAAGCATTTCCTAGATCTAATATTATAATATAATGTAAAAAATGATGATATTAAGCTAATAATTCACCAATTTTTCTGTACAAAGTATTTAAAAGAAACTCATATAATATGTAATTCTGGTCATGTGGAACATTACTTGTGCAGGAGTTATAATCCAAGTGAAAATGATTGTATAAAAATGTTGTGTCGCTCCATTTCTGAACAGCCCCCAATACTTTGATCGTAAGCATTTTTTTTTTTTGGCTATGCCTAGTGTCATGGAGTGACAAGATTGGTACACTTTGGACACCAAACTCTAGCCTCCCGTGTGGCAGTTAGAGGATCCTGAGACCCCTAACTCAGCCTCAACAACCTGAAGCTCTCACACTCTCTCTCTTTTCCTCGAGCAGTCAGTACTCTGTGGTAGAATTGAAATAGAGCAAACAAATAGAAAATATACACAGAGGAAAAACAACAAGAGAAGTGAGGTTAATCTGATAGAGCTTAACAAATTCAAATTTTCGAATACAATGGAAAGGGTTGGCCAATCTCTTACATATACACAGCCAATTGTCAACTCTGCTAGGATTTACACAGGGTGTCATGCACAGAAGCAGAGAAGCGGAGATGTCAGCAAGTATTGGGATAGTGAAAAACCAGCTCGCAGCACTGGCCAATCATGACAAGGTGCACTTTGAGCTGTTGACTTTACGCCTCAGTCGTGTCGGGCTCCATAACCCATTGCTCTTATGCCTCACCTATCGCTTTTCTTTTCCCCTTGCCATTTGACTTTTGGCAGTTCCT
>CAJVSB020000781.1:0-17773 GCA_911865555.2 Thlaspi arvense
TTGGTCCTGGGAAACATAGTTGCAGATTTCAAGTGCGGCAACTCTGACTGCGGACATCTTTTGGGTTGGAAATATGTAAGCAATTTTAGTTAATAATAATTCCTAAAATCAATTTAACAACATTATTTCCATCTATATAATGTTGTACGTTCTAACAATAAATATGAAAATGCCAACCTTGTTTAGATTCAGGTGAATGCCGCCTTCAGTGTTGTACAGAATGGGGTATTTACTCTATACTTGTAAGTAAATAGTTGCTGCTACTGATGCTATGTATTTACAAATAAACACACATAAATTCAAGACCTATCACATTTGATTCTAGTCAATCTTTTATGTATATAGGAGTTCTATCTTGGTAAAGTATAGAAATCAATACCGGCCGTATATCCATCCGTCGCTTCAAAATTACTTGCATAATATGAATGAACGAAGTCAAGACCGTCAGAGCCACAATTGAAAGATTAATGAACCTGCCCAAGAAGATCCATGCATCGATGGACATGTGGATGAATGGGTTCGAGAAGATCCAAATCACAAATGAGAATGTTTGGGTGAATTTGTATAATTGCATCACAGCATATTTTCATAAGTTCTTTTTTTTTATTTTTTATTTTTTGTAGTTTCTCATTGATTGAACTGCTATACTTGATTGCATGAAGGGTTGATTCAGTTGGAACTGCAGTAGACACATAGTAGGAATTTGATACAAGATGATTTTCCTTTTTTCTTTTTGCTTTTTGGTTTTTATATTTTTGTTTTAAGCCTTAGTTGGAGACTTTTAGTTTGATGGACAAAATCGGAACATGAGCTTCGTCTAGGTGCTATTGCACTTCTCTTCATTATGAACTATGTCATTCTAATAAATGTGTTTTTTTCAAATAAATTGTATATTTTGATGACATTCTAATAGTTTCAAAGTTGTAATTATTTCACGCAAGGTAATATCAAGAAAATTAAAAACAAAAAAAATGCAAATATTATCTATTAATGATCAAAAATATCTATGAGAGTGCAGATGGACGAAATGATTAAAAGAAGGAAGTGAAAATAGAAATGATTGGTTCAAGACGATTGAAATAGTATTGAAGATACCTATAAACAGGACGTAAGAGGAAGATGTTTGGTCAACATTGAGCTGAGGAGGAGGAGGAGAATAAGTGGGTTTACCCGAATTCTCTTTGTACAGTTCGCAAGGATTTCAAATATTTATGTGAATGAAAGGGATTGATTCATGACATTCTGTGCAATTACACGGTATTTGAAAAGAATTAGTTTTATATTTGATAATTAAAAAGGTTTTACAAAATTTGAATAGAAAATAGTGTTATCTGTTATTCAAATTTGAGTGAGTTTATATATAAGCAATTACAAAAAAGGCATAAATTATGGTAATTATTATAAATCATTATAAAATTTAATATATTATGACGGTTTATATGATTGTCATTTTATACTATGATTGTCATTTTAAAACAAAATTTTAAATTATTTTTACTTTTATTTATCCCTCAAGCCTCAAAACCTTAGATTAAAGACTTACTCTCCATTTCATCGAACCACTCTCTCCCTTCTTTGATTCATTCTTCTTCATTGCCTTACTCTAAACCACTTGAGAACTCTTTAGGCAAATGGAGGAATTAGGGGTGTTGATGGTTCGGTTTGATATTCAAATTCAAACTAAATCATATTTGTGATTTGAAATTTTTATAAAACTAAACCGAATCACGATTTACGATTTGGTCTCGGTTTCAAACCACAATTGTGATTTACAGAATAAAATGAATTAAATTCACTATTTTTTATAAAAATTTTAATAGAGTTTTTGTAAAAATTAGTCATCCATTTTTTTTCCAACATGTTTAACTTAATAAATTCATTATTTATTAATTAACTATAATATTTATGCATTTTATAATAAATATATTTATATCATTTTACAAAATTTCACTATTAGTAATAGAAATTACACTCTAAAAAATATAATTAATTATTAGAATGAATATAATATAAAAAGATAACAAAAAGAAGAAACATACAGTAAAATAATAAAAATATATTATATATATAAAGATAAGATTTTTAATTTTGTATATATATAAACTATACGATTTGGTTTGGTTTATACAGTTTGTCTAAACATCAAATTCAAACCAAACTATACTCTATAATTTGGTTCGATTTCATATGATTTGATTTAATTTATACGGTCTAATCGATTGGTTCAATTGTTGAACACCTGACAAGAATCTCGGACTAGAGTTTTTCTAAAATTTTCCCAAGCCTTGGTGAGTGCTTTCCTCTTCTTTTACGTTGCCCTATTTTCTATATCTCTACTGGCTTAGGGTGAGAGAATAGTGCCCGACAACGGTGAGGGAAGAAGTTTCTTTATGGGAAAGGCTGAGTCCAGGTGTGGGTAACCTCGGTTTCTGCACAGTTGAGAGTTGTGTGTGCTGTAACCTGCAGGTTCAAACTCGCCAGCCGTGACAAGATTTTGGACACTTGAATTTTAGAGAGGGAAGCTCTCCAGAATTCTCGTCTTGTGAGATTCTCTTATGTTGCCTTTTTTTTTTTTTTTTTTTTCTGTGTCTGTTGCTTCCGCTGGTTTAGATTTAGAGAACAAGGCTGATGACGCTGAGGGGAGGAGTATCTCGCTGGGTACCTCGATCGCTGTACAGTTGGGTGTTGGGTGTTAGAGAGGATTTCATTAAAAATGTTTGGAAACTAAGATAGTACCAAAAAATGATTATTTAAGTGTTTCTACCTTCTCACTTAACCTACCTGGGCACCAAAAAAAAAGGGGAGAGAGAGAGAAGGAGAAAGACAGAGAAGGCAGAGCATGAATAAGGCAATAATTTTAACAGATAAGAGAACGGGACAAGAAGGGAGCAGGTGGGTGTAAATCACACATCAGAAATGGATCTTCCATTTCGGCATGAGATTCAGAGGATCCAAATCCATTTATGCGTGCAAATTGAAAATGAAAAGAAAAAGGCCCATAAATACCAACATAATTAAAAAAAGAAAGAAAGAAAGTGAATTGGGGTTGAGTAAGGATGGGCAATGTGGCAGCGGGCAATGTGGTAACTATTCTTTACACAGTGTGTGTGTGTGTGTATGTGTGTTTATAAATAATATTAGTTCATGATTGCTTAATTTAACCTTGATTATCTTACCATTTTGATCCTAAAAAGCCTTAATTTTCTCCTGTCCAAAATTTTAATGCATCTATTGTACAGCTGTTCTTTCTCCCTTGATGTTTCTCTGGATTGTTTTAATTGCCTAGTGGCGTTAGTATTAATTACCATTGAACATTTTGTAGTGTCTATGAGTTCAAAAGAGGTGTTACGTAGAATTAATTATAGTTTAGCAAAAGTCTTAATTACAAGTTACAAGTCTTAGCAATTTTCTTATTAGATTCTCTACTTTAGTTTGTTGACATCACAGCTTACAAGAAAATGAGGCAACTCTTTCTTACCTGCAGGGGATTTCTGATGATATAGATATGAAAATAAGGAAGTACCTTCGGGGTAAAGGTACTAATTTGGAGGCATGATAATGGTGTTTGAGGTTCTTTGTTACAGTTGTTAATTGTTCTATAGCTTAGAAAATTACATATGTTTTGCAAGCTTTAAAAGATAAGAAATTGAAAGGAAAGCTTGCTGTTAGAGAAGAGTTATGTGGAAAATCTGCCAGTGCTGCTGCCAAAGCTAAGAAGGTGAATTTTCTTTGTAAAGTGGTTTGCAAAAAGTTGTTTCATTTCTTTCTTTTTCTCTTCTTTTTCTTATTCCCCTTATTTGATTCCTCTTCCAATGTTTTGGAAAGGGTTTGGTTAACTCTTTTTATGAAGCAGTATATTTGTTCATGTTGCTTGTCTTTTGATCAACATTCCTAAACTGGTACAGTAAAAAGAAGTATATTTGTTCTTTTACTTTTAGTAGATAATAATATGTGCTGCATCTGCATTGCAAAATTTGATTTCTTATTATTGTGGGCAGTGGCTTATGCCAAGTGAAGGAGGCTACTTAAAAGGCTGAAGGTATAGAGAAGACCTGGAAGATCCAGCGAGAAGTAATTTCTCGTGAAGTTGATATCTTGAGTTCAAAGAATCAACATGATATTGTCTTACCAGACTTGCATCTTTCAGCATTTTTCTTTTAATCAACTTATTTGATAAAAAGTATTTTATGATATCTTTAAATCGAAGGTTGTGTTTGTTGCTTCTAAATTGTGAATTGAAAACCTCTTACACTGAAATGCAATTTATGCAAGTGTATTCTGTTCACAGGTCTTCATCGGTATGTCTAATTGAAATTTCATAGGCCGGTACTAAAAGTTTTGGGTTGCATTAGCATTTGAACCAACTTTAGATTTAAAACTTCTATTTGATTATTGCCCTTTAAAGCTAATCTTTCAGGCATATAGTAGAATTGCGACATGTTTTTGGCAGCCTCCATAGTTGTATGCAATTGAAGACTTTTTATATCAATTCCAGAAAGCTTCATCCCTGCTGTTTGAATTGGCTGTATGAATCTTGTTTGCCATTCCATGTAAGTTCAAGATATAACAAGGTCGCTCATCTAGTTTTAATGACGACAGGTTGGATTATAGGGACACCCAAAAAGTTATTTCACATGTACCGTAAACATGCTTAATTTGATAATTTATACTAGTGAATGGTTTCTATCATAGATTTTAATACTCCTTTTGGCATTCCTGAGCTCCAAGATACGTGAAGATGATGTTTTGTTTATAAAATTTCTAACTAGCCATTGTATGTTATTGGACCATGGCAGCATCACCTGTTAAGAAAATGCAGTGTGGTGCAAAATTTATGCTTTTACTTCTTTATATTTTTGTATTTTCAACGAACCTCTTATAATGCTAATGCTAATGTTGATACGGCCATTTAAGACCTTTCTTTAAGCTTTTGCGTGATGACACGGTGTGGAAAATGCTACTCTGAATTATTACCTGGCTGCATTTAAAATAATCTCACGGCTCATCAATGCATCAAATTGATAATACGTGTCCTCGTGACCACAGCCAGATGACTCTCTCCTCCCTCTACATGAGTGTCCTTTGCCATGGCTTTTCCCTTTCTATCTGTTGGTCATTGTCATAACATTGCTGTCTCCAATGTTTTTGATATTACTCTTGACACCTCCACCTAAAAAACCTAGTCATGATCATATTGTAGACTCCGTGATCTGTCTTGCTGGAAAAATGGGAATAAGAATAAAATGTCAAAAATAGAGTTAATTCTGATGGGAAGCCAAACTTTTTGGGGTGGAAGTACTTCCATTTTTCCCCATCAGGCACCAAAAAACATTAGGTGTTACTAGATTCAAGTAACACTTTCTAGACATTTCGTGAAATTTCCACTTTGTTTGTTCCCACCTTGGTTTAAAAATGCAACAGAGCTTATATTTTGTATGAAAGGAATTTTGGTACAACAACCACCCTCTATTGGGATACACTTTTGATACTGAGTTTAATTCCAAGTAGGATTAGGATTCAACTTTTTTTATATTGTGATTTGTTTGAATTGATAAAAGTGATATTAGAGAAACTAGAATTATGGTGTCTGCCAATCAAGTTTGCTTTAAAAATAGGAAAATAGGAAAAGCTCTTGGACCGGATTGTTTTTCTATTGAAAATTTGGAACTGTTCAGGTGATGTTAGGTTAATTAAAATTTCCAGTAAAATTATAACATCTAAGAAAGTGTCAGATGAATGTAGGAGATTTTTAGTCCCTATGTGCAAATGAAAGGAGATATTCAAGAGTGGTCAACTTATAAACGCGTTAAACTTATGATCATAATATGACATTGTGGGAAATAGTGGTGAACATAAGACTTGAAGCAAAGGTATCAGACAATCAGTTTGGATTTAATTTTGGTGGTCCACAATGGAAACAATGTGTTTGTTGAGGAGACTAATGATGAGGCACAAAGATAAAAAGATTTTCTTATGCTTCTCATATTGTTCAGAACTGTGACTTGTTTTCAAACTTAGGCGGGCCAATTATTGAGTTTAGTATTTTTCTTGGCCTTCTGCCAGGTTGAACTCCTGCCCCTGTCTTGCTCTTTCTCCTTGTTTTGATTCTACACTAAATATATTTCAATAATTGTATGCTTTAAAATATAATTGTTTTTTTGGTTTCATTTTCATAGTTCTGAACATGCATTGAGATTCTTAGAACAGGTATGATAAAATTGTTTCAAATTGTTATCAAACTCTCTCTTTGTCTAAGCTATGCTTGCTATACAAGCTTTCTGTTTCTGCAAAATAGGATTTTGGTACATTTCCCCCCAGTGTATAGTTATGCTCTTTTTGAATAGAGATTATGAAGTTGATTTTTTATTTTTTAATTTTGAACCTTTTTTTTATCATGTTCAACCACTTTCTGGTATTATTTTAGAAGAAAATTACATCACCTGTTTTTCAATTGCATATTCTATCTACATATGTAAACATATGAATTTACATATATAATTTTGAGATCAGTTAGTTATATGTTTAAACTATATGAATTTTTCTCCATGGTAATCAATAATTCTTCTATATCATAGAACAGTTATTCTTTGCTAGACGAAATTGAAACTTGTTGGCGGTCAAAGAGCATATGCATTTGACATGACAGAAATTTTACCTTTAACATCAAAAAAGACACATTACTAGTTTAAGGAGACTTGTCATCTTTTATTGTTCACGATTCCTTCATTAGCGAGTGTGTAGCATAGATTATTTATAATTTGGATCCTTAATGGCAAAAGGAACAGTTGCTCGGTCCCCAGTAGTAATTGTTCTTGTAGTTAGCACTTGATTTGTCTGATTTGATGAGTTTGTTGTTGTTGTTGTGGCTAGTATTGAGAGTCAACCTCTGTGTTTGTTATCTGTTTGTAGGTCCAAGGATATGACATCAGGGAAATGTTGCAGGTCTCTTCGTAGAGATTGCGTTTTATCATGTGGAAGATGGAGTTTGTATTGGTTGGTTGCATCATTTCTCCATGCGTGGCCTATATTTTTATAGTTTTATTTTTTGCAATTATTTTGTAGTGGAAACTGAAGAAGAATTTCCAAATGATTTCAATTTCAAATATGTTTAGTTGATTACTGTATCTATTTATCTATTAGCTACAAGATTATAAAACATGATTGTGAACTGATGCGATAAATTGCCTACCTTTAATATTCTTGGTTTACTATAATATTTGTTCTTAGCCTTTAAATATCATTAGTGTAGTTTAATTTTAAACTTCTTGAAATTTAAGGTTCAAACACATATGTTTGTATTTTACAAGTTTTAATAAATAAAATTTTTACAAAACATGAATTAATTGTATGAGAACAAATTTGCATGGTAAGAGACTAGTAATAATAACATAAGTAAAATAACAAAAAATGGTGGTTTAAAAAAGGAAAAAAAAAAGTGGCTTAAAAAATAATAAAAAATGGTAGTTTAAAAAATAGTAAAAAAGCAAATAAAAGTCATAATTTACTGCAAAAAAGAGCAAAAAATTGTCATAATTTATAGTTAAAATAATTGTAATTTATTAAAAAAAATTACTATAACATGTACCAAAATTTACTATAATTTACATTAAAATCGTTGTAATTTACAATAAAAATTATCATAATTTATAACAAAATATCAACTGTAAAAAGTGGTGGTTAAAATTGCTGTAATTGAACTGTCGTAATTAATAGTAGTTGAACGGCTGTAATTAATGGTAATTGAAACCGTTGCAATTGACTATAATTTAATCACCATAAATTATGGCAATTTGAACATCTACAATTAAACTATTGTAATATACTGACATAAATTATGGTGGTTAATGCGGCGGTTAAAGGCCAACCGCCGCATTATATCAAATGACGGTTGAGATTTTGATGATTTCTTTAAAAAATTGGCATTTAAAAACTGTCATATTTTGCTAAAATAACTATTGTAATTTACATGTTCTTTTGTAATTAAAAAGTTACAAAATTAATTGTTCCTAATTTACAATGCATGTATTACTACAAAATAATTATAATGAATATTTACAATAATTGAAAATTTAAAATTTATTAGCACAATAGTGGGGAGAGACAATGAATATTTACAATAAATGAAAATTTGAAATCTATCCACACAATATATAGAGAGAGAAATATTAGAGACTATTGTTTCTTTAGTTAACATGTCCCTACAAGATTGCACGCCATTGGAAACACACACTACCCATCTCGCCACTTGGCGAGACGCGACAGTTGGGACAACAACCAACACCTGCTGGTACCAAAAATTCGGCAGCATACTAATTGTTGTAACCCCTTCTCTTTCTGACGTACTTGTATTCCTGTAACCTGCTAGTAATAATACTAAGAACTGCAAACTCTAGTACATTTAAACAATTCAACATATTTATTTCACACTCGAAATCTAGGCATGCCATCAAACGTAGCCATATGCATATGTATACTCACTATTATCCTTACTTGCAAATCAAAATTTATGCACAAACCTCATCATACACTGTATTTTTTAAGCTACCACTCCCACACATGCGATGGCTAAATAAGTGCAAAATATATAACCCTCCAAAGACTCATGTTGGCCCACTTTAACTAATGTGTTGTGTAGGCACGAAACCTTGCTGATAGATGATGGGTAAACATATGAGATGTGAAATTTCAAAAATAAAGAGTGAAAACAAATCCTAGTGAATGGCACATAAATTAAATTTAACACAAATAGAGTGATTTTTCTTACTCTAGTATAGATATATGTATATCAAAATGTAATTTGAGGAATCATTTAGATAGAAACATAAGCCATACATCAAGGCAAGTTTTTTGTATAATCTGAGCATCTTGAGAGAAAATAAGAGCAAAGCATCAAAGTAAGTTCATTGCAGCAATTTAACATTTCAATAATATGTTTAGAATCGTGGATATAAAGACATCAGAATCGTAAAGATCATAGTCGTAGCTATCTAATAGGCAGTCTGATGGGGTGTGCACAACCCATAATGTCTAATGGCATTAAAACATAAAAATATAAAATTATAAAAAATGTCAGACGTTACTACTATGTAACCTGAACCATGGGTCACTACTCCAGGTTAGAATATACAGTCTGTGGTGTTTGAGACCTCCCTGGGTCTAATGCCATGATGTAACACCCTAAGTCAACTTAGGATGCATTACTTGAATGAATTATGTTTAATTGTACACATTTACTTAAGACTTAAAAGAGAAATATTTTTTTTTTTTGGAATTTAATTCTTTGTTCCTAATTTTAAAGAAAGAAATTGAGTTATTAATGTAGCATTTCAATCCAATGAATTCCTTAACTTGCCTTTGCTAGTATGCTTGATAGTTTTTTAATGAAATTACAGGATTATGTTAGGTGAAGTTGTAGGAAAAAAAAAAAATAAAAATAAAAATAATTAGAGAATTCATGGTATTTAGTGAATTAGAAAAGAAATTTATAGGAATATATGCATGTAGATACATGCAATTTTATTGGAAGATCATGTTCCAAGGATTTTATACACTACCAGAAAAAACCTATTTTGTGACCGCAGATCGGTCATTAATTTTCAAAGGGCAGTGGTCACTGATTTATTTAATGACCGCATTTGTGACCGCTTCGATCGGTCAGAAAACCCTCATCACTAATTGGTTTTGTGACGAAGTGGTCACTAATCAGTGACCGAATAAAATCAGTCACTAATTAGTGACCGCAATAATCGGTCACTAATTAGTGACCGCCATTACCTCAGTCACTAAATAGTACCGCAGTTTCCACCATTAATCAGTGACCGAAAAATATGCGGTCACTAATTAGTGACCGATATGGCAGTTACTGATTATGACCGATTGTAGCGGTCACTGATTAGTGACCGATTCTAACGGTTACTGATTATTTTAGTGACCCTTCTTATAATAAAATTAGATACACATTTAGTGACTGGGAATGCGGTAAGTAATCAGTGACCGCAATCTTTTCGTCATTAGTTAGTCACTATTTAATGACCCCCATTAAACCTTATATCCTAATTGCGTGTAGGGTTACAATTGGGTCACTAATTTTGTGACCTCCTTGTGACCCATTGTAGGGGTCACTAATGCTTTAATTGTTGTAATGCATATATATCATTTCAATTCTCATAATGTATTATAAAAAATTCCTGTAATGCATTTGTATCATCTCAATTGTTATTCACTAGTGGCATACATGAAAAGTAATGAAATATCATCGTACAATTAATTTGAAATGTCAAAATCTTTAATAATACAATTTGATAACTATTTTGGAACATAAAAAATGAAATAAGAATGTAAAGTATTAAAATATAACAATGTTAAACTATAACTTCACTGCTTATTACCTTCTCCAATGCTCTGATTTTGGGTTGATGATCCACCTTACACTGTATTGAACTTTTCCATCATTGTAGCCATTGTAGCCATCATAGCCTCCTCCTGACCTTCATTGCCTCATCTCCAGCTTTCAGTGTCTCTTCTGCTAATTTCTTGGCCTCCTTAAGCACTTGTGCCTCTCTTGATGTTGTTGCTTGTCTCTCATCTACAAGCGTTTTAACAATTGCCTCTTGTAACTGATCCGAACTGACATATCTAGGAGGAGGTGCTATAGAGATGGATTCAGATGAGCTGCCAATAGAAGCAAGCTCTCTATAATGAAACGTGTTCCAAAACCATAAATTCAATTCTTGCAAGGCCTACCACAGATTGCAACCCATTTTTGTGAATCAAATGAGCTTTCTGGAGTAGGGTTGCTACCATATTGACTGTAATATGAGTGGTCATACTTCTACAAATAAATCAATGACAAGTAATCACATTACCTAATAAGACTAGAATAAAAGAATTAAAAAAATAGATTTTGGTTAGAAAGACAAATAGAACTATGCTTGTAACACAGTTGCGATATTCTTGTAACCAGTCGGAATTATGCTTGTAACTGAACAGGTCTAAGCCATAAGCATCCATTGGTTCAGTTACAAGCAGGGTTCCATTTATTTACAAGCAGATCTCAGTTCGGTTCCAAGCATTTTTCCTTTCAGTTACATGCAGATATGTCCCTCTATTCAACTAAACTAGGACCAACTCATAGAGGCAATTACTTGTTCAATTACATGCATAGTTTTGTATGGTTACAATGTGAGGCCCCTATAGTTACAAGCACATTAAAGTTCAGTTATGTGCATATATCTTTATTGATAAAATGAAGTTTAAACCAGTCACACAAGCAGGATTCTGTTCAGTTACAAGTAGATCTCAGCTCAGTTCCAAACATATCTCCTTTCAGTTATATGCAGATATGTCCCTCTATTCAACCAAACTAGGACCAACTCTTAGGGGCAATGACTTGTTCAGTTACAAGCATAGTTTTGTACGGTTACAATGAGAGGCCCCTATAATTATAAGCATGTTAAAGTTCAGTTATGTGCATATATCTTCATTGATGAAATGAAGTTTAATCCTAGTCACACAAGCAACCATTGTTTCAGTTACACGAAGGACTCTATTCAATTACAAACAGATCTCAGTTCAGTTTCAAGCATATCTCATTTCAGTTACATGCAGATATGTCACTCTATTCAACCAAACTAGGACCAACTCTTAGGGGCAATGACTTGTTCAGTTACAAGCATAGTTTTGTACGGTTACAATGAGAGGCCCCTATAGTTATAAGCACGTTAAAGTTTAGTTATGTGCATATATCTTCATTGATGAAACGAAGTTTAATCGTAGTCACACAAGCAACCATTGTTTCAGTTACAAGCAGGACTCTATTCAGTTACAAGCAGATCTTAGTTCAGTTTCAAGCATATCTCTTTTCAGTTACATGCAGATATGTCCCTATATTCAAACAAACTAGGACCAAGTCTTAGAGGTAATGACTTGTTCAGTTATAAGCATAGTTTTGTATGGTTACAATGAGAGGCCCCTATAGTTACAAGCACATTAAAGTTCAATTATGTGCATATATCTTCATTGCTAAAACAAAGTTTAATTGTAGTCACACAAGCAACTATTATTTTAGTTACAAGCAGGACTCAGTTTAGTTATAAGCATATCTCAATTCAGTTACACATAGATCTCCTTTCAATTACATGCAGATATGTCCCTCTATTCAACCAAACTAGAACCAACTCTTAGAGGCAATGACTTGTTCAGTTACAAGCATAGTTTTGTACGGTTACAATGAGAGGTCCCTATAGTTACAAGCACATTAAAGTTCAGTTATATGCATATATCTTCATTGATAAAACGAAGTTTAATTCCAGTTACACAAGCAACCATTGTTTCAATTACAAGCTGGACTTTGTGCAGTTACAAGTAGATTCAAGCATATCTCCTTTCAATTACATGCAGATATGTGCCTCTATTCAACTAAACTAGGACCAACTCATGGAGGCAATTACTTGTTCAGTTACACGCATAGTTTTGTACAGTTACAATGAGAGGCCCCTATAGTTACAAGTATATTAAAGTTCAGATATGTGTATATATCTTCATTGATAAAACAAAGTTTAATCCCGGTTACACAAGCAACAATTATTTCAGTTACAAGCGGGATTCTGTTTAGTTACAAGCAAATCTCTGTCAGCTCATATAGCCACATAAAATAGGTATTAGAAGCTATTGGAAGCTTACTTGCCTAAACGAAATATATAAGTCATATTCTAATTTAAGAAATAAGCCACCTTCAAATTTAAGAATCACATGATATAATAGGTCTAGTGGAAAATCAAATGTTTTAAGCAGTTTGTCTGGAATAGTAGCAGCATAAAGAACATATATTAGCTGAAAATTATGGTAGTAATTTTAATTTATTATGAATTTGGCATTAGAAGCTTACTCAAACCCTCTTCGATTTGTTGTTGACATAATCACCCTCTCCTTGTTTTCTCCAATGAGTATGGTCATGGACACAACTTGGCTGACCCTCATCCCGCCTTGTTCATAGTGTTTTATTAATTTATTAAGTGAATAATTTATATAAATAAATGTAACTGAACTGTGACTATGATAAGAAATTTACCATTTTACATTAGTGCTCGACAAATGAAATGGAACCGCCGGTGTGCTTTACAATTCATCCATATTTCTCAGTCAATATGTTCTCTTTGGCTTTTATGCATTTATTCTGATAGTTTGGTGCATTCATCTAGTCATTACAGATTGACTCCAGTCAATGACGAGAATGTATTTGGGCACTACTCTCATTAGATCCCTTAGGTCATCACTCCCAACTTGCTGGATTGTTGCTTCTTATTTTATGAATTGTGCTCTTGTAATTTCTCTTGTGAGTTTGCTCCCATGAGTGCCATATACCGGCATCATGGTGTGGCAACCACATGTACATCTCTTATTAGAATTAGAATAGTTTTTTTAAATTGCAAATATGTAAATTAGAGATTCTTGTTATATAGAACAAATATTTGTTTGGATATATGTAGTATTACCTTAAATTTATTAAATAGGTTGTCCTTCCTATCCTGAGGGACTTGCTCCCATGTTGTATATGGCCCTATATACCTCATAAGAATGAACATTATTTGGCGATGACATCCTTGGGAATGAAGCTGCTAAATGCAAATTGAATGAAGTTTAGTTACAGCAATATGTAGATAAGTTATGACTAAATAATAAAATTAGACAAGTTAGAAGCAAAGTTTACCCATCATGAAATGGTTGGATATGTTGGCAGCCATCAATATGGGTAGGTTTAGAACTCACGAATTCAGGCTGACTTTCATGTGCTATGCTGGGAGGAGAAGGGTGGCCAGCATGGTTAACGCTAGATGGAGAGGGCTAGCCCACAGTTGCAGTGCTCGATGATGTATCCACCATCCACCTACCAGCCTCTAACTCGTCTCGAATATGGAATTCATCAACTGCTTAGTCAAACGTCTGAGGCACCTAGTCAGTAGTGTGCTTATCGCCAAGTCCACGCTCACCTCTGCCACGCCTACCAAGTCCCCGGCCTCTGCTAGAAGACATCCTACATATACAGCATGCATTGCTAGTGTAATCTTTTTCATAAATCCAAATTTTGACAATTGACAGGACAAAGAATAGAGGTTACCTGATTGGTTTTGTCAGGTGAAATGGAGTAGTAGATAGTTGGATGAGTTAATACAACATATTGTGTGAGTTAATACTGAAGCATATTATGTGAGTTAATACTGAAGAGTTCAACAAAATCACATGAACAGTTCAACAAACAAAAAAATAAACCTTGGACAGGTTGTCGAACTTGAAACAAAAACTAAATATTGTAAACATATAAGGAAAATGGGCATGTACAATAGTAGAATTAGATTTCTAAATATTTTGAAAATGTTATTTAGCAGTTCGATAAAAAAGTCACTGGTCGCTAATCATCCCCCATCCTAACTACTATTTGAATCAAATCTTCAAACTCAAGTTCAGATTCATTCGTATCTCTTTCTTCAAATTTCACTCCTTCTCGTGTACTTGGTTGCGATTGGATGGGTCAAAGTTCCTCAATAGGTACCTCAATTGGTGCTGCATTATGATCTACTAAGACACTTGGAGAATCAAGTTCAACAGTAAGGACAATCTGAAATGGTGTTGGTACACGTTTTTCTTAAATAGAGCATCAGGTATAGCAAGATCGCGTTCCTTTGCCTTGCCAGAAGAGGCATCTGAATTCTGCTTCTTGATTTAACTTTACACATGCATGCCAATCACGCCTCCCCCTAGTGTTTCTAGGAAAACTTGTGTAGTAGACTTGCTGGACTTGTTAAGCCAATACAAATGATCAGTAGTGTTCAGTTTCCGGGTATGATTGATTTCAACAAGCCAAATCGTAGATTTAGTCTAAGATGGCTAGGGGACACATCAAACTAATGGCATTTGAATAAAATGACATGGTTTTCCATTCCAAAGTATTCCAATTCCAGTACCTCTTCCAACAATCCGTAATAATCAACCTCATCCTTGCTTCATGAGCTCCCCAGCACACAGACACCACTATTCAATGTAGATTTATGCCGCCAATAATCAAGCGTGTGAAATTTATACCCATTTACAAAATAACATTGTATGTTTTGACCAACTAACTAGGTCCTTGTGCTATGCAGCAAATGTTTTTACCAACATATGATGAGGATCTCTAACTTGCGAAGTTGTATTTACATAATTTTAGCTGTCATGATACAGTTAGTGGCTGAAACTGTTACTTTGTTATACTTACATAATCTAGCAACCATTGGGGGAATTTAGAATCCCATAATCTCCCAAGTCCTCCTTCGTAAGGCTTGGGGATAGCCTATACATGTCTTCACCAAACTTGCTGGACAAATCCAAAAATCAATCATAATAAGTTAGAACTGTTTCTGAGGTCATCATAAATTGCGTATTATGAGAACTCACATGGTAAAAGAAACAACTTCTTCACAATTTAGAGTACATATTTGTGTGCCGCCCAATATTCTACATTGTTGTGGAAATGTCACGATTTTTTTGAGTCCTAAGAGGTCTACCTGGATGACGAAAAACTGAAAGCTCCCCACGCAACTGCACTTCCCACCATCGTCATTTCTGGGCACTTGATTTAATCTAGTGTGTATATTGGAGTCAAAGTATAAAGAGCAAAATGTTGTCACTTCTCAATAATGTATGCCTCCACAATAGAAGCTTCCACATGGGCATGGTTTTTCACATTTTGCTTTTAAACGGCGTAGAACTTGTGAAAATATAGACACTATATTGATTTGGTTTGCGTGATAATCGACCAATACATAAATGCAAAACTGTACATTGTCGAATATGGTAACTTAGTATTATACCTTTCAAATGGATACATCCAACGATACTGTACCGGCCCACAACTTTTGCTTCATAGGCCAAGTGGATGGGAAGATGCTCCATTACATTGAAGAATGCCAGTGAGAAGATTTTCTCTAATTTACAGATTATCTCCACAATATTATTTTTCAGGAGCTACATGTGTTTTACATGCAAACAGTTAAGCATATATCTTTAAAGAAAATGCTCAGCTTCGATATGGCTTCCCATACCAGTTTAGGTAAGAGGTCATGGAAAACAATTGGAAGTAACCCCTGCATAAACACGTGGCAATCATGACTCTTCATTGCACAGAACTTCCACTCCTTTTTGTTCACACACCGGCCAATATTTGAAGCATAGCCATCAAGAAGTTTCAGGCTTTTCATCCATTTGCACACCTCATTCACTTGTTCGGTATTTAGTGTGTAGGTTGCTTTAGGTGTCACTAGTTGTCCTCTATTGTTCTAAATATATGTAATTCAAGCTGATCACAGTACAACTCCCTGTCTTTCCTTGTATTCCCATTGTCCTTTGACATTCCTTTCACATCTAGCAAAGTGTTGAAACCATTTTCGAAGATATTTCTTTCAATATGCATCACATCCAAGTTATGGCAAATAAGATTTGTGGTCCAATAAGGCAACTCTCAAAGATGCTTCTGTTAACCCAATTATGTGCATCGCCATATGCAGGCAAATCTTTAGGATTCTCATCTTCATCGTAGCTTTGTGGAGGCAATACAGATAGTCTCCTTTTGATTTATGTTCCTGATAAACGTGGAGGAGGATTGTCTTCTTCATGTTGAGCTTGGATAAACTGTCAACTTTGTACTTGATATGCGTGATTGGAAGGCAAGATTGACGGTGACAATCAAATCATGAGTGCTTCGTCCATTGATTAGACATAAACCTTCGTACGCTCCATACAATATGGATAGGACAATTACCATGAGTGCTCCAACAAGATACCATGCCGTAGGGGGGAAGTCATTAATTGTCTGCATAAGGGCTGCCCGCAAAATGAAATTTTGTTTATTGAATGCATCATACGTCTCGACTCTTTCATTCCATAATAGTTGTAATTCATCAATAAGAGGTTGCAAAAACACATCCAACTTTTTTCAGAGGATTTTGGACCGCGAATAACCATATTTAGAAAATATATGGTTCCTCCATTGCCATGCCGGGGGAAGATTGTGTACGACCAGCATTACTGGCCAGCAAGAATTAGAAATGGCGTTGTTGCTGAATGGAGTAAATCCATCTATGCACATTCCTAGGCGAACATTGCGTGGCTCAGATGCAAATTGAGGATGAGTACGATCAAAATGCTTCCACGCTTCAGTATGCGCAGGGTGTGTCATGCTATCATCTTCACATAGATTATGGAAGTGCCATGTCATCTCTTTGCATGTAATCTTTGACATATAAAGCCTTTGAAGTCTTGGGATGAGAAGTAGGTAGACGCAAAATCTTGAATGGCACGTATATTCTATAGCCTACATTTCGTGGCTTGTTTCTCTATGAGCGCACATCATGCACTTTGTCTTGTGCATGTCTTGTTTGTAATATAACATGCAATTTCTTTGACAAACTCGATCTTCTGATAATCTAACCAAGTTTGGCCACCATCTTCTTTGAATTGTACAAGTTACTTGGGAACACTACATCTTCTAGCATCGTGCTTCTCAACAATGTTATGATGCGATCAATACATGGTTCAGATAGATTGAAATCAGATTTAATATTCAACATTTGTGACACTGCGGACATCTTGTTTGTTTCACGCAACCTTTCCACAAAGGTTTCCTCAGCATCTTTAACAATTGATAGAACTTCTCAGCTTTCGAGTTGGGTGGTTGTTCCTTGTCCGTTGGATGCTCATCCCTAGGAAATGACCAATCAAAATTCGGTCCTGCGGCATTCAA